>QJPP01003510.1:0-17887 GCA_003996215.1 Jaltomata sinuosa
ACCATTTTCAAATTATTTCCATCAAAATGGGCCCCCCGGGCCATGCAAGGTTTAGAAAATAGTGCCAGTAGGCCCGAAGCCAAAACCATAGTAAAATATGGATAAAACCTCTTTATATGCATGGAAATGGTATGATCACACACAATAGCTGCCCCGCAACTCACAATCAACCTATCGACCCTGCACAGGCCCACAGCTACTCAGCAAGCATAACCAGCCTAGAAGGATAATTCTATGCCCGGGACTCGCGGACATTCCCAAATTCCCACCTTCTATGTTCCAGAGTCAATAAGGCCTCACAGGACCACAAGGGTAAATAAAATATATCCGCAAATACTACAAGCAATGGAGGAATAAAAATAGGCGGACAAGAATAAAGCGGTCAAGGTTTGTGGTACCAACCTAATAAACCAACCCAAGGATGCCCATTAATATAATTTTATTTTATATATACGGAGTCTAGGGAAAATAAACCGTAACCTACCTGTCGTCCGACGACAAGCTGCTGGAACAACGATGTCCAAGCTCGAACCACTCCAAGAAAATCCAAAACTAAATCGGAATCGGATTCGGATTTGGGACGGAATAACTTGACGTAGATAATTGATTTTCTTAATATCGCATCCAAATATCTCTCCACACCCAATTACTTCAACCCACAAAGATACGTACAGTAGTAATATTCCTATATGTGTACAGTGCCTATCCCTTTTGCTAAAGAACAAAATATACATATATATAGATACTGCCAACAAAAAGTATATTAGGCAGCCACTAATCCTAATGTGGAAAGCTCACCACCTCACTCGCATGTTGTTGTCAACTCCCTCCACTTCCACGTGGGAGTGGAGGTGGCAACCAATCCGTCCCGTTAAGTATATACTCGGGTATTGCATAAATTCGTGGTAAAATAAATATAATATTTTAAATATACCATAATTAATAGAAAATCATTTCCAATAAAACCCACTATATTATAATAATAAATTTTAACATAACTAAATTTTACTATCTCCGATAAAATATTATGGAGTATAAAAAACTTATAAAATAAATACATATACACTTATATCGTATCAAAGATATTTTTCATAAACCTTTAAAATATTTTGAAAAGGCAATAATAATATAATTTTTACCAAATTCAACTTTTAAATAACGTATTTTCAAATACGCACGATTTCGATGCTCAAGAATTATCTCGGGATCCTCCCTTATTTTTTATAACTGTTTCGGAACTAAAATGGCATCTTAAAACGTGAAGTCGAGGCTTAAATCGAGTTTAACCCGACCCGGTTCGCGACTCGGTTCGCAACCCATTTTCTGCCAGACAGTCCGCGGTAAAACAGTCATAACTTTTTACTCCGAGATCATTTGGACGCGAGGTTTTGTGCGTTGGAAACTAGACTCGTAGACCTTCGATTTGGTATTTCGGGGGACTTCTAACTCTTTATATATTGGGAGAAAAGCCCTGATACATTTGACCCAAAGTTCAGAAAATTTGTTAAAGGTCTTACGATATCTTTTGTCGATTTGCTTGACTTCAAAACTCAAACGTGGAAATGACCGGAAGGGTCATTACATCATGTCTCTGAGCATGCCTATTATTACTCTTTCTCTCTTCTTCTTACACTTGAGGTTACCGGTATACCGTCCATTTCGTAAACTTATTTCGTATACACTGTTATTGCAAGGACCCCAGGTGCGTTGTTTCTTACTTTCACCTGTGCCTATGGTGTGTATATTCTGCTTACTAGCCTCGCATGTGGTTCTGTTGTTTTCCCTCTGGGCTAGTTCCTGTGTACCTTTCGTTGATTTCTGTGACTGCTTGCTTCTATTCTGTCTATTACTATGCTTTTATCTTATATGTGCCCAGTCGGCCTATGATACCTACTGGGTACCTTATGCTTCGCATTTGGTGCTCACCCCTACCCCCTGCATCTTTTGGGTGCAGATCCTGGCGTGGGCCATCGCCGTTAGACCGTTGTGACTCGTGCTTGGAGATCTGTTGAAGACTACTTCAGGCTGAGGGTGAGCTCTTGGCGATCGGAGCTTAGCTTTAGTTTATCTTTTGCTTTATGTGCTCTATTACCATTCAGAGACATCTGTATATATTCTTTTGGATAGTTTTCACTCCATGTATGTAGTTTTGGCTCTGTACTATGATACCAGGTTTTGGGGTTTGGTTTAGTTTCCGCATATGTATATATTTATATACCTGTTATCTATTTTATTCGTCTTGTTCTCTTATTTGTTAGATAGTAGCCCATTACTAACTGTTCTGGGCTACAGGGATTGGTTCACCTACCGGGGGTTGTAGGTGCCATCATGACCGAGAAATCGGGTCGTGACATTTATACGCCAAGCGTAAACCTATTTTTGAAACTTTTGATATGGAAACTTCTTTTTTTTCGGAAAGAGGCCAAAATTACCCTCGAACTATTTGAAATAGAGCAAATATACCCTCCATTTCATTTTGGTATCAAAAATACCCTTGCCGTTAACATTTTGGACCACAAATACCCTCCAACTTAACACCTCATTTTCTATGATGATTTGGCAGCCACGTGGCTGTCCAACTAGGACAAGACCACTCCACATGGCTTCCACCTAGGATCCCATTAAATTTATGGAAAAGGGCCAAAAATACCCTCGAACTATTTGAAATATAGAAAATATACCCTCCATTTCATTTTGAGCTCAAAAATAACCTTGTTGCTAACATTTTGGATCACAAAAATCGTCTAACTTCACCCCCTATTTTTTGTGATGATTTGGCAGCCACGTGGCCGTCCAACTAGGATAAGGCCACTCCACATGGTTACCACCTAGGATGCTATTAAATTTAATAGTATGACCTATTCTTTCAATGGTTCAACCCACAAATTACCTCGACCCACTCTCAATTAAAAGCTATACTAAACCTAACCCGCTTCAGTTGATAAAAGACGTCAAACAAATCTGACCCATATCAGTCATTATGAAAAACTATATATTATCAGTGTATAAACTTAAACAAGAACTTATTAAGCATAAAAATCTATTTTCTTGTGTGTTAATTCATTAAATTAATTTAACCCAGCTTAGCAATATTGGAGTTAGTTAATTATTTCTTGGTAATTAGAATTAGTTATTTCTTGCTAACAAAACAACTAAATTTTTATGCGTTAATTAGATTAATATTTTGATTGTTTGAACAATTAAAAACTATAATAAAGGAGATAGTAAAAAACAAGAAATTCACCTCCAATCTTTCTGTGTAGCAAAAGCTAATTTTAAGTATATATTTGGTGTGTGACACAATGAAATACCCGTTTCAATTTATATGACATAATTTAAATTTAGATAGTCAAATTTCTTTATTTTGACTATGCATATGGACATATAATCTTTAAGGGTTTTGAAAATAATTTACATATTTAGAAACTACATAAAAACTACTATAAGTCACAAGAATTAACAATTTAATATATTTAAAGGACATATAAATAATTCGGAATCAATGACTTTCTTGTTTAACTCGATCTCAAAATTGAAACAAAGTTATATAAATTGAGACAGAAGGAATATCATTTAGAAGATAAAACATATTGTATTTGATCATAACTTTCTTCGATATTGTTCTTAAACTCTTATTTTTGAAATTTAAAATGTACAATTTTCATACATTTACAGTGTACTTCTTTTCCTAGGGTTTGTAGTGGAGTAAATGATCTCTCATGTGGTCATTCAACTTCACAAAATTATCGAATAGAATCACTTATTTCCTTTTGTTCCAATAAAGTAGTTGAATTTTGCACATTTAACTTACAAAGTAACAATGACTAAAAGTCACTTGGAAAATGAAAGAAAAAGGGTCAAAATAGTTTCTTTAGTTTGAACGTTGAGTTAAAACATTCTTTATTTTTTAAGTAAATATTTAGAAACTACATAAAAAGTACTATAGATCACAAGAAGTAAATTATTTCTTACTTTTTTTACTTCGTATATTGCATTTTTTCTTGTTCTATAGGTAAGTTCATAATATAAATTAAATAAAAAGTAAATCATCATACAATCAAACCTTGTTATAACAATCATTCGTTATAACGATATTTTACTATAACGGACTAATTTTCTCCAAATCCGATTTTTCATGTTATATTGTACTTCTCTATAACAACTTTAATTCTACCTAAGACAATAAATGACATTCATTATGGGGGTACACTCTTTGTAAAACTACCCATCTATAACAGTCATACTCAAATATTGTGTAATAATATTTTGTAAGAAAAATATTATATATAAAAAAAAATATTAAAATATTTATGATAATCATCACTAATGTCACGCACATAGTAAATTTTATGTACAAATATCTAAAAGAAAAAAATGTATTTAAATGATACCCATAAGTTATTGTCATAACTTCATGAGGAAAAATTAATGGCATTTGCCTTTTTCATATTCATACTCTTCTATTTATTTATTTTTTGGTTAAATTGATATGGTACCCCTCTCTCTCTTTTCTTTTGGGAAAATGTTGACTTCAATAAGAAGTTATTAAGCATAAAAATCAATTTTTTGTGTGTTTATTCTAAAAATTGGAGTTAGCTATTTGTGGTACTTGGTAATTGGAGTTAGTTATTTCATGACTCCCATTTATTAATGTGATTAGTTATTTATATACTAACTAGTTTAGAGTAAGTGCTTTGTACAAGTGTGTCATGTCAATATAAAAAAATAAAGTATATAATGTTGCAATTGAATTTTACAATATATGCAACATTATATTGAGACATTTAGGATGTACGCAGATCTTACCGTTGTATTTGTGAAGTAGAGAGGTAATTTTCGATAAACTCTTGATTTAAAAGAAAAGTGTGTGACATATATGATTGTAAGAAAAGAGGCAACAAAATAGCAAAATACAAACAAATATAGCAACAAATAGTAATACACATCAAATAATTTAACGTTAGCATGAAGATCTCACTTTATGATTGACTTGCCGTTGACTTTTGTAGCGAAATGAGGGATTTCTTAATTTAGTAATCTTCTTTATCAGTACTCTAAAATCTAAGTGAACAATTTCGTAAAAAGTATTGAATGCGTAAATATTAGGAGTTCTTACATCTTATAAATGAGTAAAAAATTTAATAGATATAATGAAGACCTAAACCTAATAAAATTCCAGATGCATGAACTTTTTTTGCTATTTAAATAGATCTAATTATCAGGTTTAATTTTCAAATATTATTAAAAACTCAATGAATAGAAAAAAGGTCTTTTTACATAGATAATGTATCAAGCTATTTCATCTACTGCTATAGTGGATAAAGTCAATCATTTTATAACATTACTATTATAATGAATAAAATGAAGTGAATAGAGTTGAAATGATAACTAGTTATTTTATAACATTACTATTATAATGAATAAAATGCAGCGAATAGAGTTGAAATGAACTAGTCAAATAATGTTAACAATATGACATGAATATCATTTACGGCTTTATTATTGTAGAGTTTTAACCAATACACCATAAAAAAGAGGAATTAACTATGAAAGTTATGGCTCTTTAGCTAACATGATTTTATGATAATATGTTGTTAAGTAGGATTACTTATGGCTTTTTAATGTATTGCGGTAGAAGCTATCCGTCGCTAATACTTTTTTCTTGGCAGTGATATGATTAAACAGTTATTTTGTAACATTACTATTATAGTAGATGAAATTAAGTAACGATACGTGAAATTAACTCTTCACATAATGTTTGCAATATAATTTAATTATAATGCTAGCTTTGCAAAATAACTACCCAGCTACATGTGATGAACACAATGAACGCTTAGTAATGAAAGCTTTAAACATTGGAGCCTATCTTTACCTCAAAAAAACACTTGGTGGGGATATTCTGAATTATTTATGGCAATTTGTATTGACGGCAAGAATCAAAAAGGAAAAAGTTAGAGAAGGATCAGAAGAAAATGGAGATCAATTGAACGTTGATGATATTGGTAACAATATTATTGTTGGAGATAATGAAGAACAAACTGGAGAGAGGAATAATGAGCCTAATACCAAATACCAGAGCAACAATATTCATGAGGCTGAAAACGATGTTGTATCGAATGAAAAATACAAGCGGACGAAAAAGAGAGCTAGAGAAAGCATACAAGAGACTAATGAAGGAGAAAGCCAGAGTCGTGCTATTAATAAGGCCCTTAGGCGAAACGACTTCATAACATGGACCCTTAGCCAGAGTCCTTTCGCCTAAGGGTCTTATTAATAGCACGACTCTGGCTTTCTCCTTCATTAGTCTCTTGTATGCTTTCTCTAGCTCTCTTTTTCATCCGCTTGTATTTTTCATTCGATACAACATCATTTTCAGCCTCATGAATGTTGTTTCTCCAGTCTTTGGTATTAGGCACACTATTCTTCTCTCCAATTTGTTCTTCATTATCTCCAACAATAATATTGTTACGAATATGATCAACGTTCATTTGATCTCCATTTTCTTCTAATTCTTCTGTAACTTTTTCCTTTTTGATTTCTTGACGTCAATACAAATTCCCATAAATAATTCAGAATATCCCCGCCAAGTGATTTTTTGAGGTAAAGATAGGCTCCAATGTTTAAAGCTTTCATTACTAAGCGTTCATTGTGTTCATCACATGTAACTGGGTAATTATTTTTGTAAAGCTAGCATTATAATTAAATTATATTGCAAACATTATGTGAAGAGTTAATTTCACGTATCGTTACTTAATTTCATCTACTATAATGGTAATGTTACAAAACAACTGTTTAATCATATCACTGCCAAGAAAAAAGTATTAGCGACGGATAGCTTCTGCCGCTATACATTAAAAATCCATAAGTAATCCTACTTAACAACATATTATCATAAAATCATGTTAGCTAAAGAGCCATAACTTTCATAGTTAATTCCTCTTTTTTTATGGTGTATTGGTTAAACCTCTATAATAATAAAGCTGTAAACGATATTCATGTCATATTGTTAACATTATTTGACTAGTTCATTTCAGTTTTATTCACTGTATTTTCTTCATTATAATAGTAATGTTATAAAATAACTAGTTATCATTTTAACTCTATTCACTGCATTTTATTCATTATAATAGTAATGTTATAAAATAATTGACATAGGTTGAATAGAAGAAGAGGAACAAGAAGGAAGGTGGAGAAGAAAAAGGGAAGCGGAGAAAAAGAGAGAGAATATACTTTTATCTAAGTAATCATCTATTAAATATAATAATAGGCTATAGACCGTAATAAATTTAAAGCACCCTTAAAAAGCGTAATAAAGCTTCCATAAGATATTATCTATGTAAAAATTCCTAGAAAAAATAACATTTGAGTAGAAAAGCAGTACAAATCTTTTTGAAATATACAAAACGTTTTATACTATAAAAAAGTGAAAATTTTCGATCAAAAACGTTCTTTCCTCCAATTTTTCGATCAGAAATTTCCAACTTGGTGAGAAACATGAAATATATTCAAAAGCAGAGAATCCATTGTGAGTTGTTGATTATGTACAGTTCATATATAGGAAAGAGATAAATACTTTGATTTTTTTGATTACTTCATTGGGCGGCAAAATGCTTGTTTTGTCCAATTTTTTGATCATGAATTTCCAACTGAAAGAGAAACACCAGAAATTATCAAAAGCAGAAAATTAATTTTCAATTATTGATTATGTATAATTCATATATAGTCTTTAAATTTAATAACTAAAACAATAAAGAAATAAAGAAAATATGATGATAATGAATGCAAAAAAAAATGGCTTGAATAAAATTATCAAATTAAAACCAAAATAAGTATAAAAGTAGAAGAAGCGTATATTTGTAGTAGAACTGTAGAAGTTGTATGTCCCTATTTTTGTAGAAGAAGTTTGATCAATATATTACTTAAATAGAATTGTAGAATTTTTTTATATAAGGTAAAATTCTAAATTTAGAAGTGTTAAGTTTTTTTTTGGTATGATTTTAATTACTTAATTTAAGTACTACAATGTTAGGATTCTCTACCTAGTTCAATAAGAAATAATTTAATAATTAAAATTTTAGTCAATTTTAATATTTTAAATATTAGAAATCTTTTTGGAATTTTTTTTGACGACCTTTCTTTTTGGGATATTTGTTTTAGAAATCTTTTTGGGATATTTTTTTGGGGAAAGTGGTGTAACATTTTTTTTTTGAAAAAATTTAATTTTTTTCTATAATGGTATAATAATTTGAGAAAAAAAGTAAAAAGGTAATTTTATCTATTGCGTAGTCTTTCAATGAAGATAAAAAGTTCAAATAACATTATAAGGTACTTCACACTTTTAATATAGTACTAGTTTAGGGTATGTGCTTTGCACATGTCTGTTATGTGAATTAATAATATATATATATATATATATATATAAAATATATATATATATATATAAATATATAAATATAAAATTATTGTGTGCATATTATATGAAGTACAAAATCTTAAACAAATAACCTAAATTTTCTAAGATAAAAAGTGTATTTAAAGAAAAACATGATAACTCACCCTCAAGTCCATCTATTGATCATCCTTTGGAAAATAAGGTTTAGTCTCTTAAGATTCATAACCTAAAAAGGAAAGAGAATTAGAAACAAACATTTGACTATTTTGGGTACTTCATTCGGCGATAACATGCTTGTTTTTCAATTTTTTGATCAAAAGTTTTTAACTGAATGAGAAAAACTAAGAAATTATCAAAAATGGAGAATCAATCATCAATTGTTGATTATATATAATTCAAATAGAATTTTTAAAGTTATTAACAAAAAACAAGTAAAGAAAGGTGAAAAAGAATGATGATAATGAATGCAAGAAGACGATGTGAATCAAAACCTAAATAAGATGAAAAGTAGAAGTGCGTAGAAGAAGTGTGTTGAATAATGCTTACACAATGCATATGTTTTCCAACAGATCTACACGTTAACCTTCAACTAAAATACAATTCTCAGACCTGTTTATAAAAAGAAAAATTAGAGAAGCAAAATCAAAAAATATTTATGCATAACATAACAATCAATTTGTATAGATAGATAGATTATACTCAATCTACAATGAATAACGTACTTGATCCATCTTCAAACTTAATTAGTAAGCCCCAAATTGAAAGAGAAATAAGAAGAAAAAGTAGAAGTAGAAGAAAGTATGTTTCTTGCAAAATTTGATCCAAAAAATTACTTAAATAGAATTGTAGAAATTCTTTTCTATATAAGGTAAAATTCTAATTGATTTAGAAGTGTTAAATATAATACCTAAATTAAATAACCAAAACCTTAGAAAGTTAGAACACAAATTAATTATGAAATTTTTCTTACCAAAAGACACATTAGTTTAAAATATTTTAATATATAAAGAGTTTAACTTCATTTATGTTTTTTCCACAAAAGCCCCTTACTACTTATTTTTTTAATATTTTTAATTTAAATTCTTTCCTTTAGTGATTTGGTTAATCTTTTACATATAATTTAAGTGTAAGATTTCTATAAGGTAAAATTTTAATTAATTTTAAAACTTTAGAGTTCAAATAAGGAAGATTTAAAAAATAAAATTTTTGTCAATTTTAATTATTAATTCTCCTAATATCTCTTACCATATATTTTAGTACATCTTAATTTTAAATATTATAAAGATAATAATATAATAATTAGAAGAAAATAATAAAAAGAAGATTTTATCTAAAACAGATTTTTTTAATGAAGAGCAAAAAGTTCAAATCACATTATAAGTTTCTTCACACTTAATATAATATAATCTTAGATAGATAAGTATATAAATAAAATAGAATTTCTTTGTTGAATGATGTTTAGACTTATGTTATTCCCTTTCTTTTGAATTGTATTTACTTATGTTATATTGGGACTTATTTTATATTGGAATTTGATATAAGAGCTTATATGTTAAACTTTTTTTTGGGTTTTAAATTTAAGTCATACGTTCGAATTTAATTATTTGTTTTAGTACTATTGACTTGTTATTTCACATTGCATATTGCTCATTTTTCACTTACAATTGATAAATTATTATTTTTATTTGAATAATATAATATTTATAAATATTAGTAATTCTTTTGTCAAACATCTAGTGTATCATGTTCTTACAAAATGTGTTGTTCTAATTTCTATAATTAATTACATTAAAATATACTCAACTTGACATATATATACAACAATTAGAGTTGAACTAAAATTGTAGTATGATTTATATAATTGAAAGATTATTAGTGTAACACCCCGGAAACATACTCAGTTATCTAAGTTGGAAATCTCCGAAAACTTTCATGTTCCAGGAATTACGGGTCCAAACCATGGACCGTGGTTTGAACCACGGGTCGTGCAATGGATCCGTGGTTTAAAGTTTGCAGGGTTAGCCTCTGGTCTAAGAACCACGAGCGGGTTCTACGGACCGTAGTTCATTCTACGGGTCGTAGTTCCACTCGTGGAACTTGACCTAAGGGCTGAACTGTGTCCCAGAGACCACGAGTCCAGTCTACGACTCGTGATCGGAGTCACGGATCTGTCCTATTGACTCACAGAATGTCTTCTGAGGAATGACATTTTCCCCAAGTTCCTCAAGGAACCACGAGTCAAGTCTACGACTCGTCATTTGAACGACGGACTGTAGTCTTGAGTCGTGATTTGACCAAGAGCCAGCTGAAACCCCAGACGATGACTCCTAATGAAGATTCGTCATTCATTTTATGGGTTTGTCCTGTAGACCGTTAGAAATGGATCTGCAGCATGATTTTCTCAACCTGATTCTACGAATCCAAATCACGAACCGTAAACCAAATGATGACTCATATACCGAGTCGTGATCACTCAGGTCGACTGATTTTCCAAATTCTTCCTAATTAAATCCCAGGGGCGTTTTGGTTATTTTCCACCCTTTTAACTACTAAGTGAAGTCGTTTTGACTATTTCTAGTAGGGTTTTCACCCATATTATCCTAAGTCTCTCCTAAGTTCCTCATTCTTCACCCAAAAAGAGAAAAGTTCCTCTCAAGCTTCAAGTTCCAAGCTCCAAGTCAAGCCTCCTAAGTATTTTCCATTGAAGTGGATTATCTTTATGTAAGGTATGTGGGTCTTCAATAATGGGTTCCTCTCACCCTTGTGCCCAAAATCCCCAATCCTTATGTTGAATTATGAACTTATGAAATTAGGGTTTTGATCTAAAATTGGGGAAAGTTTATGAAATCAGTTTCTATGTTTAAATTCATGGTTTCCTATTGATTATTCATGATTTGATTATGATTCTCTTATTGGTTTTAAAAGCCCAAGCATGAAAGTTGATTTCTAGCATGATTCCATCAATTTGCATGTTTTCAAAAGAAAGTTGGCAAGATTAGATATCATGGCCTTTATGTATTTATGAAATTGCATGTCAAATTCTTCAAGTATGAATTTAGAAAGAAAAGAATGTTTTGAAATATGGATATGCTAAGCTTTATGAACTATGATATGAAGGTTGCATGATACTCGATGTGTTTTCATGCTTATGAATAAGATTTGGCATGAGAGTATGACCTTACGAAACTATGAGCTATATGTGCATGTTTTGGGAGTAGTATTTAGCACCGAGTTAAATGGGGTGAGAGTACCCTTAGTCCCAGAAACTACGTTGCCAGCATAGGTTATGATTATAATATGATATGTGCCTTCAAGGCTTATGAGAGTGGATCCACATCTTTATGTATGGTGTCCTTTCCTTATCGAGGCATATGACAACTTTGCCAACTAGGGTTATATAGTTGGGTATGATGACTTGTTCCTTGGCAAGGTTCAAGGTCAGCTTTGCTAACTAGGGTTATATAGTTAGGTTCCATATAGCTCACATGGTCTCATGTCGGTTATAAGAAACTCCTGTATGTATGTTTTCAAGTTATCTAAGCTTTATGAAATCTCTTATGAACTATCATTTAAAGTTGGCTTTTGCCTCATGATTTAGCTTTCCATTATGATATCTTCTCATGATACTCTATTATGTATGAATTATGTTTAAGTACGTTTTAAACTATAGTTTTATCATACTTATCCATTGCTCACATACTTAGTATATTCCATAGTACTAATGCATATTGTGATGCATCCTTTGATGATGCAGATTCAGGTGTCCCTTCACAGATACGTGGCTGAGTTCCCGGTCACTTGCAGTCAATCTTGGTGAGTCCTCATAGTTCGAGGACTATACTTTACTTTATCCTTATGTTCCCCTTTTTTTTTAAGATTGTCAAGTTAGTTGGGGTATTGTCCCATAAACTCTTTATGCTAGTTTTAGAGGCTTTTCATACATAAATGTTATGGGATGATCTTTGAGTTGTATTCCTTATTCGACTCACTATCTATGATATGTTCCCTGTTTTGAATTACCTTATGATGCTTCCGCTATGTTTTCCTTTATGTTTCTTGAGAATGCTATGACCAAGGGTTATCTTGGGATCCTTGTGGTCTCGTGTTACGTCTAGAGGTAACCTCGGGGCATGACAAACTTGGTATCAGAGCCTCAAGTTCAAGGGTCCTAGGATGTCTGAAAGACGCATCGAGTAGAGTATTTTTCATGTGTGTGAAGCACGCCACACATATGAGAGGGAAGCTATGAGGTGTCTTAGGAAAACTTCACTTCTTTCATGATCACATTGTGCGATAGAGCTTAACTTTAATGTCCCTCTAATCCTTATCTTATGCATTTCAGACTATGCCTCATCGACGTGCTATGCCTCCCTGAGCTGCTCGGAATGCTTCTCCTCAAGTTTCGGTTCCCGATGTCACAAATGATGAGTTCAGAAATGCTATCCATTTTCTAGCCAAAACTTTGGCCACTCAGATCAATCAGCCAACTCCTGCCCCCATCTATCCTTAAGGTGGGGTATCGGCCTGAGTTCATGACTTTATTCGAATGAACCCACCTGAATTTTGGGGTTCGAAAGTGAGTGAGGACCCGCTCAACTTTATTGATGAAGTGAAGAAGATCTTTGAGGTTATGCAAGTAGTGGGTGTTGATTTTGTTGAGCTTGTATCCTATTAACTCAAGGATGTAGCTCTCATTTTGTTTACGCAATGGAAAGAGGCTAGGGTGAGGGATGCAATCCCCACGACTTGGGAGTGTTTTGAGAGTGCTTTCCTTGATAGGTTCTTTCCCCGAGAGTTGAGGCAAGCAAAGGTTGAAGAATTTGTGAACTTGAGATAGGGTTCAATGTCAGTGCAAGAGTATAGTCTGAAGTTCACTCAATTGTCTAGATATGCTCCCTCCACGGTAGTGGACCCGCATGATCAAATGAGCAAGTTTATATATGGGGTTTTTGATGTGGTGAAGAAAGAGTGTAGGTCTTCTTTGTTGTTGAGTGATATGAATATTTCTCGACTCATGACTCATGCCCGTCAGATTGAGGGTGACAAGCTTAGAGAGATGTCAAGGGAGAACAAGAGGGTTAGATCCGAGGGATCAGGTTTTGGTCATCACAGGTCAGAAGGTGTACATCGCTCTTCTTTCCAGAAGAAGTTATCAGGATCCGTTCATTCTTCTTCTAGTGCTCCTACTCAGGCTCAGAAGCCTCGTCATGATCAGGGTGGTAGAGCATTTGGTTCCTATTCCCAATCTCAGGGTAGTGTTACTAAAGGACCTTCCTATCCAGCTTGTGTTAAGTCTGGGAAGAATCATGTTGGTGAGTGTTTGACCAGTTCAGGTGATTGCTTCGGTTGTGGTCAGGTTGGACACCGCATCAGGGATTTCCCTTCAGCTAAAAAGGGGAAGGGAGGTGGTAGGACTCAGTCTGCCCCAACAGCTTTAGGAGGTAGACCAGCCCAGCAGGGTGAAACTTCTAGTTCTGGTGGTCAATGCCAGAACTGTCTTTATGTTATGTCCTCCCGTCAGGATTAGGAGATTTCTCCAGATATGGTTACTGGTATGTTGAAAGTCTTCTCTCTTGATGTGTATGCCTTGTTAGATCCGGGTGCCTCCTTATCTTTTGTAACCCCTTATGTGGCTTGTAAGTTTGAGGTTCATCCTAAAATGCTTTTAGAACCCTTTCATGTTTCTGCTCTTGTTGGTGAGTCAGTCCTAGCCGAAAGGGTCTATCGAAATTGCCCTATCTCAGTCCTTCATTGAGTCACTTCAGCGGATCTAGTAGAGTTGGAGATGACTGATTTTGATATTATTCTTTGTATGGACTGGTTATATGCATTTTATGCCTCGGTTAATTGCCGTACTCGTGTTGTCAGTTTCAAGTTTCCTAATGAACCTGTCCTAGAATGGCAAGGTAGTCCCTCTTCTTCAAAGGGTCGTTTCATATCCTATGTTAAGGCTAGGAAGATGATCTCTAAAGGCTATGTCTATCATAAAGTCCGGGTTATGGACACGAAGTCTGAGATCCTGACTATTCAGTCTGTTCTTGTTGTGAATGAATTCCCAAAAGTGTTTCTTGATGATTTGCTCGGAGTCCCTCCCGAGCAGGAAATTGACTTTGGGATAGTTCTCCTTCCGGATACAAATCTTATCTCTATTCCTCCCTATAGAATGGGCCACGTGGAACTCAAGGATTTAAAAGATCAGTTGAAGGACTTGCTTGATAAGGGTTTCATCAGGCCCAATATCTCACCTTGGGGTGCCCCAGTTTTGTCTGTTCAGAAGAAAGATGGATCTCTTAGAATGTATATTGATTACCGCCAATTGAACAAGGTCAAAATCAAGAATAAGTATCCCATTCCTAGGATTGATGACTTGTTCGATCAGCTTCAGGGTGCTTGTTTCTTCTCAAAAATTGTTCTTAGGTCTGGCTATCATCAGCTTCGAGTTCAGGAATGTGATATCCCGAAGACAGCCTTCAAGACTCGGTATGGTCATTATGAGTTTGTTGTTATGTCTTTTGGTCTAACGAGTGCTCTTGCAGCTTTTATGGATTTGATGAACCTAGTGTTCAAACAGTATTTGGATATGTTTGTGATTGTTTTCATTGATGATATCCTCATCTACTCTCAGAGTAAGGAGGAGCATGCAGATCACTTGAGGGTGGTATTGCAAACTCTCAAGGATAGATAGTTGTTTGCTAAGTTTAGAAAATGTGAGTTTTGGATGCAGTCTGTTGCTTTTCTGGGTCATATTGTGACTAAAGATGGTATTCGGGTTAATTCTCAAAAGATAGAGGCAATAAAGAAATGGCCTAGACCTACTTCTCCGTCTGATATTAGGAGCTTTTTAGGTTTGGCTGGTTACTACAGGAGGTTTGTGGAAGGTTTCTCTTCCATTGTTGCCCCTTTGACCCGATTGACTTAGAAAAAGGTAAAATTTCAGCGGCCCGACTTGTCTGAGAAGAACTTTCAGGAATTGAAGACTAGATTGACCACCGCTCCAGTGTTAGCTCTACCCGAGGGCTTAGATGATTTTGTTGTGTATTGTGATGCTTCTAGGATTGGTTTGGGTTGTGTTTTGATGCAGCGTGGTAAGGTGATTGCTTTTGCTTCTAGACAGCTTAAGACTCATGAGAAGAACTATCCTACTCATGATCTTGAGTTAGCAGTCGTGGTCTTTGCTTTGAAGATTTGGAGACATTACTTGTATGGTGTGCATGTGGATGTATTCACCGATCATAAGAGTCTTCAATATGTGTTCACTCAAATGGAATTGAATTTGCGACAAAAGAGATGGCTTGAGCTCCTTGAGGATTATGATATGAGTGTGCTTTACCATCCAGGTAAGGCCAATGTTGTGGAGGATGCTTTGAGTAGGTTGTCCATGGGAAGTGTAATTTCTATTGAAGAGGGGAAGAAGGAATTGGTTAAAGAAATTCATAGGCTTGCTCGATTGGGAGTTCACCTTATGGACTCGATCGAAGGTGATGTGATTATGATCAATGGTGCTGAATCATCCTTGGTGGCTGAGGTGAAGGCAAAGCAAGACCAAGATCCCATTCTACTTTAGCTTAAGGGTGCAGTTCGTCAGCAAAGGGTTGAGGTTTTATACCAAGGGGGAGATGGTGTGCTTCGTTATTAGGGTTGCTTATGTGTGCCAGATGTTAATGGGTTGAGACATCAGATTTTGTTTGAAGCCCACAGTTCTAGATACTCCATTCATTCGGGTGCTACTAAGATGTACCGTGATCTACAGGAAGTCTTTTGGTGGAATGGTATGAAGAAGGACATAGCCGGGTTTATGGCTAAGTATTCCAACTGTCCACAGGTAAATGTGGAACATCAAAGGCCAGGTGGCACGCTTCAAGATATTGACCTTCCCAATTGGAAATGGGAAGCAATCAATATGGACTTCATTACTGGGTTGCCTCGTACTCGAAGGCAAGATGATTCCATTTGGGTGATCGTTGACCGGATGACCAAGTTAGCCCATTTCTTAGCTATTAAGACTACGGATACAACGGATGATTATGCCAGACTCTACATTCGGAGATAGTCCTATTGCATGGTGTTCCCTTGTCTATTATTTCAGATAGAGGTCCTCAGTTTACATCTCAGTTTTGGAAGTCGTTTCAGAAAGGTCTTGGTACTAAGGTGAAGCTTAGCACAACATTACATCCTCAGACAGATGGCCAGGCAGAGCATACTATTCAAACTTTGGAGGATATGTTGAGAGCGTGTGTGATTGATTTCAAAGGTAATTAGGATGATCACCTACCTCTTATCGAGTTTGCCTACAACAACAACTTTCACTCTAGCATCCAGATGGCTCCGTATGAGGCACTTTATGGCCAAAGGTGTAGATCTCCTATTGGTTGGTTTGAGGTTGGTGAGGCAGGCTTGATTGGTCCATATTCGGTTCATGAGACCATGGAGAAAGTTCAGCTTATTCGGGAGAGGTTGAAGACCGCTCAGAGTCAACAAAAATCTTATACGGATGTGAGGAGAAGGGAGTTAGAATTTGAAATTGATGGTTGGGTTTTCCTTAAGGTGTCACCCATGAGGGGTGTGATGAGGTTTGGAAAGAAAGGAAAGCTTAGTCCCCGTTTTGTAGGTCCTTATCGGATTTCGAGGAGAGTTGGTAGTGTTAGTTATGAGTTGGAGTTGCCAATGGAGTAGGAAGCGGTTCACACAGTTTTTCATATCTCCTTGTTGAAGAAATGTGTTGGTGATCCGAGCTTGATTGTTCCTTTGGAGGATGTGGGTGTGAAGAATAGTCTCACTTATGAGGTCGTTCCCGTAGAGATCCTTGATCGTCAGATTCGAAGGTTGAGGAACAAAGAAGTTTCTTCGGTGAAAGTCCTTTGGAGGAATCAGCTTGTTGAGGGTGATACTTGGGAAGCGGAGGAGGCCATAAAGGCCAAATATCCTCACCTCTTTCCTTCCTATTCAGATTTAGCTTGAGGTATTAGTTTCATCCTTAATATGTCCCCCCGATTCTATTCCACCAGTTCCTCTCACGATTCTAGCATGCATCCATGTTTTACGAAGTTAGTTTATCATGTTTTCAAGTTTCTCGTCATTTGAATGACGGACCGTAGTCTTGAGTCGTGGTTTGACCAAGAGCCAGCTGAAACCCCAAACGAAGACTCCTAATGATGATCCGTCATTCATTCTACGGGTTTGTCCTGTTGACACGTAGAAATAGATCTGCAACATGATTTTCTCAGCCTGATTCTACGAATCAAAATCACGAACCGTAAACCAAACGACGACTCGTAGACCGAGTCGTGATCACTGAGGTCGACTGATTTTCAAGATTCTTCCTAATTAAATCCCAGGGGCATTTTAGTCATTTACCACTTTTTAACTACTAAGTGAAGCCGTTTTGACTATTTATAGTAGGGTTTTCACTCATATTATCCTAAGTTCCTCATTCTTCACCCAAAAAGAGAAAAGTTCCTCTCAAGCTTCAAGTCTCCAAGCTCCAAGTTAAGCCTC
>QJPP01003512.1:0-271409 GCA_003996215.1 Jaltomata sinuosa
ATCATCAACCTCAATCTCTAGCTCTCTTCTTCTCACATCTGCATAAGATTTCTGACGGCTTTCAGCCTTTTTCAATCTTTCTCTAATAAGCAGGACCTTCTCTATGGTCTCATGCACTGAATCTGGGCCTATCAAAGCAGCCTCTCCTACCTCAAACCAGCTTATGGGTGGCCTACACCTACTCCCATAGAGTGTCTCATACGAAGCCATCTGAATGCTAGAGTTAAAACTGTTATTATAGGCAAACTCTATTAGAGGTAAGTGATCATCCCAATTACCTTTGAAGTCTATTACACAAGCCCTCAACATATCCTCTACAGTCTGAATGGTACGCTCTGCCTGTCCATCTGTCTGCGGGTGAAAAGCTGTGCTAAGATTAACCTGAGTACCAAGACCCTTCTAGAATAATCTCCAAAACTGAGATGTGAACTGAGTACCCCTATCTAAGATGATGGATAAGGGAACTCCATGCAACTTGACTATCTTACGGATGTAGAGTCTGGCGTAGTACTCTGCTGAATCAGTAGTCTTGACAGCTAAGAAGTGTGCTGACTTAGTCACCCTGTCTACAATCACCCAGATAGAATCGTGTTGTCTGCGAGTAAGAGGTAAACCTGTAATGAAGTACATATTGATCACCTCAAACTTCCAAGTGGGAATGTCCATTTCTTGAGTCATACCATCTGGTCGCTGATGTTCTACCTTCACTTGCTGACAATTAGGACACTTAGTCACAAAGTCCGTGATGTCCCTCTTTATACCATTCCACTAATATACTTCCCATAGGTCACGATACATCTTGGTGGCACTAGGATGGATGGAATACCTGGAGCTATGAACCTCTGTCAAAATCTTCTCCTCAAGTCACCTACATTAGGAACACATAGTCGACCCTGATAATGAAGTACATTATCTTATCATTGGGAGAAAACCTCTACTCTCTGCTACTGGACAGCACGCTTCAGCTGAAGTAATATGGGATCACTGTCTTGCTTTTCCTTTACTTTGACTACCAATGAGGACTCTGACCTATTTTGAATAATGACACCACCCTCTGACAAATTTGTAAGACAAACTCCTAACCGAGCAAGCCTGTGGACATATTTGGCTAATTCCCTCTTTCCTTCCTCAATCTGTGACATACTACCCATGGACAACCTGCTAAGTGCATCAGCTACTACATTGGCCTTACCCAAATGGTAAAGCACACTCATGTCATAGTCCTTAAGGAGCTCTAACCACCTTCTCTGATGAAGATTCAACTCCTTCTGCATGAACACATACTGAAGACTCTTATGATCAGTAAACACATCTACGTGGACACCATACAAGTAGAGTCTCCAAATCTTCAAGGCAAAGACTATTGCTGCTAACTCAAGATCATGAATCGGGTAATTCTTCTCATGAACCTTAAGTTGTCTGGAGGCATAAGTGATGACTTTACCATGATGCATCAGAACACAATCTAAGCAAACTCTTGACGCATAACAATATACTACAAAGCCATTTGAGCCCTCTGGTAGAGTCAAAATTGGAGTTGTGGTCAACCTAGTTTTTAACTCTTGGAAGTTCTTTTCGCATTCATCTGACCACTGGAACTTAACATTTTTCTGAGTCAACCTAGTCAATGGAAAAGCTATGGATGAAAACCCCTCAACAAACCTCCTGTAGTAACCAACCAGACCCAAAAAGCTCCTAATATATGTCGGAGAAGTGGGTCTAGGCCAATTCTTTACTGCCTCTATCTTTTGAGAATCCACTCGAATACCCTCACTAGACACTACATGACCCAGAAAAGCAATTAACTGTAACCAAAACTCACATTTACTAAATTTGGCAAATAACTAGAGATCCTTGAGAGTCTGCAACACCACTCTCAAGTGATCTGCATGCTTCTCCTTGCTCCGTGAGTAGACTAGAATATCATCTATAAAGACGATGACGATCATATCTAAATACTTTTTGAACACTCGGTTCATCAAGTCCATAAAAGCTGCAGGAGCATTTGTTAGTCCAAAAGACATAACCACAAATTCATAGTGACCATACCGAGTCCTAAGGCTGTCTTTGGAATGTCACAATCTCTAACTCTGAGTTGATGATAACCAGATATGAGTTCAATCTTGGATAAATAGCTAGCACCCTGAAGTTGGTCGAACAAGTCATCAATCCTAGGGATGGGATACTTATTATGGATTGTGACCTTGTTCAACTGACGGTAGTCTATGCACATCCTGAGGGAACCATCTTTCTTACGCACAAAGAGAACTGGGTCACCCTATGGAGAGATGCTAGGTCTGATGAAACCTTTATCTAGGAGGTCCTTGATTTGTTCTTTCAACTCCTTAAGCTCAGCTGGAGCCATTCTATAAGGAGGAATAGATATGGGCTGCATATCTGGAAGGAGGTCTATCCCGAGGTCGATCTCCCGCTCAGGAGGAACTCTAGGCAGATCTTCAGGAAACACCTCTAGAAACTCACTAACTACCAGAACTGACTGAAAAGGTGGGGTTTCAGACTCAGAATTCTTAACCCGGACTATATGGTAGATATAACCCTTTGAGATCATCTTTCTAGCTTTGAGGTAAGATATGAAAATGACCTTTTGATGTTGGAGGACTACCTTTCAATTCTAAGACAGGCTCATTTGGAAACTGGAATTTTACGACTCTGGTTTTGCAGTCAACTGAGGCATAATAATCATGTAACAAGCATGTAGCCAATTCATGCCAAGAATGACATCAAAGTCGGTCATATCTAATTGCACTAAATCTGCGGAGGTGACTTTATGAAGGACTGAAACTGGGCAATCTCTATATACCCTCATAGCTAGGACTGACTCCCCAACTGAAGTGGAGACTGGGATGGGTTCTAAGTGTTTTTCAGGGCTGACTCTTAATTTACATGTAACATACGGGGTTACAAAAGATAGGGAAGCCCTTGGATCCAACAAGGCATAAAAAACAAGAGAGAAGACTGATAACATACCGGTGACTACATCTGGTGAACTCTCATGATCCTGACGTGAAGATATGGCATAGAGATGGTTCTGACACTGACCGCCACCTATGCCAGAAGTAGTACCTTGCTGAGTTTTATGGCCTGTTGGAGCTACTGAAGTGGTAGATTGAGCTCTGTTACCTCCCTGTCCTTGCTTGGCAGAAGGGCACTCCTTTAACCTATGTCCAAGCTGACCACACCCAAAACACCCTTCTCATCCAGCCAAATACTCACCTGGATGATTTTTACCACACTTGGAGCAGGCTGGATAAGTACGGTTACCTTAGATACTGCCTTGAGATTTTGAGCCTGGTGCTCATTTTTCTGATCCTGTAAGGGCCTAGGAGATGGAGCACTAGTTGATGAAGGTGTTGGGGATGCCGACCTCTGCTGAAACTGTGAGCGATTTCCACTGCTCAACCTCTGCTGAGATATTCATTGTTTTCTGTCCTAGCCTTTTTATTATCTCTAGCCATCTCCTTAAGTTTATCCTCCTCAACCTGCTATTCATGGGTCATCAGCCTAGAGATATCCATATCCCCTAATAGCATAGCATCCTACACTCTGTCTTCACCAAGTCAGACACCCCATACAAGAACTTGCCCATTTTTGCCCTTGGATCAGCCACCATATATCGGGCATACCTGGAAACCTGAGTGAACTTCAACCCATATTCTTAGACTGAAATCGATCCCTGTCTCAGATTCAAAAACTCTTGGGCCTTAGCGTCCCTCAACTCCCTCGGAAATAACCTGTCCAGAAAAGCTCCAGTAAAACAATCTTATGTCATAGGAGCTGCATTCACACCCCTGTTGTCTTTCCACTGCGTGAACCAAATATGAGCCACATCCTTGAGTTGATAGGATGCTAACTCAACACTATCCACACTAGTCACCTATATCACCTCGAGAATCTTCTTGATCTCATCAATGAAATTATGTGGGTCCTCACTAACTTTCGACCCTAGAAACTCTGGCAGATTCATGCGAGCAAAATCTTAAACTCGAGCTGCAGGTGAACCACCATTTCGATTTGTAGGAATTGGGGCATACTGATTAGCCTGATTGGATATGGTCTGAGCTAACAATTGGATAACATTACGAAATTCTGCATTCATAACCTCATGGTTAGGGGCTGTAGGATTAGTGTTAGTATTATGGGCGTTAGCTCTGCAAGGAGGTATGATCTAAAATGCATAACGAAAATATTAGAGAGGTGAAACTGACTTAAACCTCATCGCATAATAAAGAGAGTGAAAGAAGTAGAGTTTTTTCTTAAAACACCTCATAGCCTCTCCCTCATAAGTATGGCGCGCTTCACACCTATGAAAGAGGCTCTACTTAGTGTGGCTTCTAGACACCCTAGGACTCTTGAACTCTGTGCTCTGATACCAAGATTTTCATGCCCCGAGGCTAGCCCCTGGATGTAACACGGGACCTAGGGTCAAAAGTGACCCCAAGCTAACCCTGAAACTGGAATATCACAAGCATACTGAACATAAATCTAAAGAAACGGAAGCATATTGAATAATTCATAACTGAAAGGAATAATAATTCTAAAGATATTTGGAATGACAGTCTATCTAAAAAGTAAGTGAACTACAAAAGCGGAAGTCTAACTCTATGTCTGAAAGCCTCTAATACTTATGAGCTACTAGGAAAAGCCCCCAACTAACTCTAAATACTGGAAACATAAACAACTAACTAACTCAAAAAGCATGAAAATATATCCTCGGATGATGAGGACTCACCACCAGCTGTCGCGGCGCTGGCACCTGTACGGACTACTCGCGGGGCTGAATCTGAGAACTTGAACCCGCATCATAATAGGATGAAGCACATAGAGTTTGCGTCAGTACTTTGAATGGACTGAGTATGAGGGATATGCAAAGCTGACTGAATATATAAATATGCTAAATTTCTAAAAAGTTGTAAACTGAATCAAACTGTAGTACATAGGCCCAAATGTATAATCATGCACAAAAGAGCTAAAATGCAGGAGTAATCTAAAACATGCTAGAAGCTTGAAATATACATAACTGAGGGCCTAATGTACTTTACTAAAACTAATATTATGGGAGAGTCTATTAATCGACATAAACCACATGAGCTAAACGTGGAGTCTGATGTATACGCCCCATCGAGAGGACCCAATATACCTTGCCATTGTATAAAGGCATGGCTGATGTGATCACAATTTCTGAGGCCCAACTGAGGGGCTAAATAACCGATGGTGCCATGTAGTTCTGGGACTTTAAAGGTACACTGACCCCTGGTCCAACTCAGTGCTAAACACTATTCCCAAACTGAATACTAATAGCTCATTTTAAACTGAAGTCCTGAGTTTCTGAGTCCGGACTAGACTAGTCTAAAATCTCTATTTTTCTGAAATGTTGTAGTAGACTAAAAACTGGCTAAATTCTGCTTTTAAAATCCATACTGATAATCTAGGTTAAATTTTAAAGGAAAATATTACTTTAGAAAAATCCTACAATTTAGGGCTAATTTATTGATTTCTCAAGTCATGGTGAAAACTCATGCAAATTATTAAAACATATTGCAATTCATATAAAATAAGGTATAAATCATGTGAGAATCATAAGAACTAACTTTTAGAAAGATTTACATAATTGGGTAGGAACCCTAGTTATTAAACCATGAATATTTGAAGAAATACAAGAATTTAAGGCATAAGGGTGAACTAAACCCTAACTAAATACCCATATACCTGGTAGAAGATGATTCTTGAATTAGTGAAGGAGTTCTAAAGCTTTGGAGAAGAAAGCCCTAGGTTGAACTTGGAGAAAAACTCCCTTTTTTTCTTTCTTAAAATTGACTTGAGAGGAAAAGAACTCGTTTAAAGGAATTTTCTAAAAAAAATGGAGTCAAAATACCCCAGGAGTCCTATTTATAGGCAATACAAAATTGAATCTAGATTGGTCTAGGAAAGGAAAATGCGTCAGAAAACAGACGCCAAAATCGACCGTTTCCTTGAGCGTTTTAACTCCTTGAAATTCTAGGGTTTCTAGTCCTGAAAACGGTTGGGAAAATGGACCGTTTTCCAATAAATGGACCATTTTTTCTTCCGTTTTAACTCCCTAAATCCGATGGACTTCTGGTAAGACAAATGTCTTCTTAGTAAACTAATCATAATATTTTACTCTAGACTTGGATTAATGCATGATTGGTGGGGTTGGAAAGATGACTCAAAGACCTTTAATTTTGTGGGTCATAGGCCACCTAACTCTTTATATTCTAGGAGAAATGATCGTTTGAAGTTGATCCTAGTTTAGTCTTGTATGAAAACTTCCTTTGTTTGGGTGCTTTCAACTTAACTTGTTGATAAAAGTTTCTTATGAACATGATTCACATCAAATGCATTCACCATACTAAGAACATGAACATTACACTCAATCCAAATGGTTTGGATCTTTGCTTAGAATCTTTGAGGGTGTTACATATACTCTAGACTTTGAGAGATCATTGGATTTACGCCAAGTTCTCATAGTGCGAGTTTTGTCTTGAGTCAGTTGCATTCCTATGACACCTGGTGTCTAAGGATGGGATTACAATGGACCCAAGAAAGATTTCAGTGGTTCGTGTTTGGCCTAGACCTACGACTTTTTGATGTTTGCAATTTTATTGGGTTAGCAGGGTACGATCGGAGGTTCGTTGAGGGGTTTTTTCCATAGAAGCACCTTTGACTAGGCTGACTAGGAAGGATGTTCCATTTTAGTGATCGGATCAGTGTGAGGATAGCTTTCAGAGGCTTAAGGCCTTATCGACTTCAGCTCCTATATTGACTTTGCAAGTTAAGGATCAGAGTTTCTCTATACATTGTGATGCTTCAGGGGTTGGTCTTGGTTGTGTGTTAATGCAGCAGGGTCATGTGATAGCATATGCATCGAGGCTGCTGAAGGTTCACGAGCACAACTACCCCATTCATGACTTAGAGTTGGCAGTAGTAGTTTTACGCTCAAGATCTGGAGGCACTACTTATATGAAGTTCACTGCTAGATATTCATTGATCACCATAGTCTTCAGTACATCACGAGCCAGCGAGTACTGAACTTGATTCAGAGGATATGAATTGAGTTACTGAAGGATTATGATTTCACTATTCTGTACTATTTGGACAAGGCAAATATAGTAGCGGATGCCTTAAGTCAGAAGGCAGTGAGTATGGGTAGCCTAGCTTCACTTTAAGTTTTGGAGCAATCATTGGACTTGGAAATCCAGTCCTTGGCTATCCATTTTGTTAGGCTTGACTTGTCAGATCCTAGTAGAGTTCTTTCAAATATTGAGGTTCGTTCTACTCTAGTTGATTAAATTCATAGCCGACAGTTCGAGGATCAGAGATTGTGTGGCCTTCGTGATCAAGTTATTTAGGGTGAGGCTAGCCGGGCTACTTTGGGTACTGATGGTATTATGAGGTTCGACAGTCGTCTTTGTGTTCTGAGAGTTAGGGATTTGATTCAGTTGATACTCCATGAGGCACATTGTTTAAAGATGCTCCATCCATCCTGGCATAGCTAAGATGTACAGAGATTTAAGACAGCTTTACTAGTGGAGTGGTATGAAGCGAGACATAGCGGAGTTTGTATCTCCGTGCTTGAACTGTCAACAGGTGAAGTTCGAGCACATGAGACCTTGTGGTTTGATGCAGCAACCTCCCATTCTTGAGTGGAAGTGGGAAGGGATCACTATGGACTTTGTAGTTGGATTGCCTCGTACTTCCAGGGGTTTTGACTCTATTTAGGTGATTGTGGATCGGCTGACTAAGTCAGCGCACTTCTTGCCGGCTCAAACAACCTATAGTGCAGAGAGGTTAGCTTAGATTTAAGTTAGTGAGGTTGTTTGATTTCATGAGGTCCCAGCTTCTATCACTTCAGACCCTGGCACTCAGTTCATATCTCAGTTCTAAAGAACTATTCAGCGAGATTTGCATACAGAGGTTCATCATAGTACTGCATTCCACCCTCGGACAGATGGCAAGTCCGAGAGGACTATTCTGGTCCTGAAGAATATGCTTCAGGCATGTGTTCTTGACTTTGGAGGTTCTTGGGATTAATTTGTGCCTTTGGCTGAGTTTTCTTATAATAATAGTTTTCACTCGAGCATTGGCATGGAACCCTTCGATGCATTTTATGGTAGGCATTGCAGATCGCCAGTTGGTTGGTTTGATGGTTTGGAGTCTAGGCCACGGAGTATAGACTTGCTTCGAGATTCCTTAGACTGAATCTAAGTGATTCAGGATAGACTTCGAGATGCTTAGATTAGATAGAAGAGATACGATGATCATAGACTTCGTGCCTTGGAGTTCAATGTTGGTTATTTAGTATTCCTCTGTGTATCTCCCATGAAGGACGTAATGAGATTTGGTCGGTGGGGCAAGCTTAGCCTCAAGTACATTGGGCCATTTGAGATTCTTCAGAGTGTTGGTACTGTCACCTACATGTTAGCTTTGCCTACGATATTTCTAGCCATGCATCCTGTATTTCATGTGTCGATGTTGAGATTGTATGTTCCAGACGAGTCTCATGTGTTGCGCTGGGATTTGGTTCAGTTGGATGAGAGTTTGGCTTTTGTTGAGGAGCCAATTGCTATTTTGGCTAGAGATGTCAAGAGGTTGATATCTAGGGAGATATCGGTTGTGAAAGTTCAGTGGAGGCACCTTCCAGTTAAGTAGGATACCTGAAAGACCGAGAGGGATATGCGGGTTTAGTATCCACAGCTGTTTGAGACTTCAGGTACTTCCTAGTCTTTGACTTTCGAGGATGAAAGTCAGTTTTAGTAGTGAATGATGTAATGACCCTTTCGATCATTCCAGCATTTATGCTTTTCTTGTACTGTTAGATCTTGCCTTTAGTGGCCTCAAGTCATTTATGGCTTGCTGGAATCGGTGGTTCGGTGCCCTGGCCGTTCATTTGGTCATTATGGTCGCTTCCCTGTTTTAGAGCTTTAACTTAGGAATTCATTGACTTTGGTCAACATTCTTGGTAAACGCACCCCAAATCGAATTCTGACAGTTCCATTAGCTTTGGAGTAAGGATTTTTGTCTAGATGGGCCCTTATTCGGGGTCTAGGAGCTTTCGATTTGGTTTGATGTGAGTTTTTGTGTTTTCTAGCTAGTTGAACTTAAAAGTTTGACTTTGGTCAACATTCGGAGAAGACGGCCTCGGATGAAAAAATTGATCGCATTATTAGCTCCAAAATGTCAACATTAGGCTAGGGGGACCTTTGGTTTGGGTCCCCAGGCTGTCGAACTCGTTTTGGGCCATAGGGTTCCGTTTTGGAAAGTTTGGACTAAAGTTGGTTCTTGGGCGTGGGGCCCACTTTTGATCTTAATGACCTCTGTTTGGATTTTCGTCAATTTCATTGAGTCTGAAATGTCATTTTTAGTCAAATAGCATTGCTCATTTGTGTTTGTGGGACCCCGAATGTATTCCCGAGGGTCTGTCGGAGAAAATCCCATGTTGGCTTTATTGTTGGCAGTTGGTTGTTGTCATGGAAATCAGCAGGCCATCGCCCACGCGAGGCTTGGCCCCGTCTGCGAAGTAGCAGTGCCAGCCGCCCAGCTTTCTCGGCCATCGCCTAGGTGACGCCAAGGCCTTATACGCGATGGCCTGGCCGCGTGCGTGCTGGGCAAGTGCCTGGCCTACGCATACACCTGGGCCACCCGCGTACGCATGGCCGCATAGGCAGCACCCTAGCTACGTAGGCATAGGGTCCCCTGGCAGCCTTAAGTAGGCACTCTTCTTTTTCTCTCCTAATTTTAAACCAAATTCATTTCCACCATTTCCAACAGCTCCCAAAGCTCCTTTTTTTCACCTTTACTCATCAATTCTTGGAGGGGAATTATAACTTGCTTCGTGATCATTTTCCCGGCCTCAATTCGGTAAGTTTCATTGTTAATTTCCAACTTAATTTCTTCAAATCCTCTCTTTAATTCCTTGTTTTGGTGGGTTGTTTTAGCCCCAGATTCTTACTCAAATATCTTAATTCTTTGAGCATGCACCCTTAGGGTCATTGTGATCATTTTTCTCTTGTTCATTTTTGGCTTTAGATTACGGGGCCCACAGGCTCGCTGGTGACTCAAAATTTTAACTCGGTTATAAGTAAAGCATTATGGGTATTGTTAGTCTCGTTTTAACGTGTAGTTTATATTCTTGATAGTTTGATTTCCGTTCGGAGCTTCTCGAAGTGGTTTGGGCTTTGACATCATCATTCCAACAGCTTATCGTCTGACGACAAGTAAGTTACGGTTTAACTCATGTGGATATTATTTTACTAATTAGCATCCTTGGGTTGAGTATTATTAGCTTTGTACCACCGACCTCTTCCGCTTCTTAATGTCTGACTCAGTTTGCTTTCTCCGATGATTGTAGTATTTGTTGTAGATGATATTATCACTATTGTGGTCCTGCGTGACCTTGTATTGACTCTAGACCATAGATGGTGGTTTATTTGGGAATGTCCGTGAGTCCGGGATATTGATATCGTGATCATAGGTTGGTTATCTGTGTTGTAGAGTGATAAGAGTCAGTGCAGGGCCGATAGGTTAATTGTGAGTCGTTGGGCTATTTTTTGTGATTGAGCATGTCATTTTCATGCATATAAAGAGGTTTTTCGCATGTTTTACTATGGTTTTGGTTTTGGGCCTACTTTTGATGGTTCTTTCTAAACCTTACATGGCCCTGAGGGACCATTTTTGGTAAATGTGGTGATAAAGGGTTTGGAAATGATTTTAATGGATCTTCTTGGGGTAAAACATTTAATAGGTTGATTTTATCACTGTTTTCAGGCTACTACTAAACTTGACGGGGCCGAATGGCTAGACCTATTTTACTATTGATTAGAGGTGGTACTTGACACGATTAGGCCGAGTATCAGACTTGTTTTAGTACTATTTTAGACCTGGTTATGCCCGGGTACCCCTGTAGGGTCTTCGAGACTTATTTCACCGATTTAGACCCAGAAAGGTTCCGGGCGTGCATTTCCGAGATTGGGTTGCTTCTTTGGATCCAAATTCACCCCAGGCTATTACGTTGAGGTTGCGAGAGTTAGTATATGGTCAAGGACCTTCATGGACCTTGCCAACCCAGACCAGGGGCTACGTGATGAGTGTGCCAGAGGAGAGGGATATGGTGTAGTTGAGGTATACAGGCCATGTCCTTCGATGGATCCTACCTTGAGCCCATAGGCACAGGAGAAGGTACATACAGGGTTACTGTTCCACCTGGTTTACACTATAGCATCATATCATCCATTTGTGTGAGATTCCACCCTTGTTTGCTATTTAGTGAGTGTACGCTTCAGTATTATGGGATGTCGAAGGGTTTATCTTCACTTGTTTATGTTCCTCGGGTGTATGGGCATCCGTTGGGACTGTAGGTAGACTTATTCTAACCCTACCGCATCTCTAGCACTGATTATGGTTGTATTCGGGTTCACTTCATGTTCTACTTGGATTATTGGCATGGTTTTTGTAGTAGAAATGGGTTTCAAGCATGATTAGATTAATTACTTCTCTCCTTCCCTTCTTTCACTTGAGGTTACCGGTATACTGCCTTTTTCTAATATTTTCTTTATATATTGTTATTGCAAGGATCCCAGGTGCGTTATTTCTTTCTTTCACCTGTGTCTGTGTGATATAAGTTCTAGTAGCTAGCCAAGTTTGTTGTTTTATTCTTGTATTCTTCTGTGCTAGCTTCCATGCGCTTATTCGTTGCTTTCTGTGACTACTTGCTTTTATTCTGCTATATTACTGCTCTTATTATCTTATATGTTCCCAATCGGCCTATGATACCTATTGGGTACCCGTTGCTTACCAATTGGTGCTCATACTACACTCTGCATCTTTTGGTGCCGATTCGAGTATGGGCCATCGTCGTTAGCTTGTGGAGACTCGTGCGAGGAGATTTTGGACCGTCTCAGACTGAGGGTGAGCTCTTGGCGACCCGAGCTTAGCTTTTAGTTTATCTTTTGTATTATGTACTCTCTTACTACTTGGAAACATTTGTATATATTATTTTGTATCCTTTATACTCTGTTGATGTAGTTTCGGCTCTTATACTATGCTACCAGGTTTTGGGATAAGTTTTAACTTCTATATATATTCCTGTTGTCACTTTCATTATCGTATATCCCTTGCTTCCGCCTATATTATGTTTTCTTCCTCCTGCTTGGTTAGATAGTAGCCCATTACTAACCGTTCTGGGCTACGAGAATTGGTTCGCCTACTGGGGGTTGTAGGTGTCATCATGACCGAGAAATTAGGTTGTGATACTGTACCTATGGGGCAGCACTTATATGATACCATAGAGCCTCAGAGTTGGAGTGATCCACGACTCATGTACCGTCAGACAGTTCATATCAGATTATCACTGGGGTCCAGGTAAGGGGGTCAGTATGGGTATTAAGCGACTGTTTGCGCCTACTAGGACTTGTGAAAATTGAATGTTGTTTGTACGTGCCGGTCTTATGGGGGCCAGGTAAGTTTATTGTTTGCTATGTGCTTTAGATGGTATCTTATTGTAGGAAGGTAAGTTATTGTACTTTTGTTTTACTTCTGCCCTTTTGTTCAGTCCTTACACTTCATTTTCAGTTTTAAGTTTACCTTACATACTTAGTAAATTATTTTCTACTGATGCCCCATTTCCTGGGGGCACTACATTTATTCCTGCAGGTCCTGAGTGATGACTAGATAGACATGTCGGGTAGCAGACCCAAGCTTTTAGCGGGTTGGTTGACTCTTTTCCTTCCAAGGGTCGTTAGAGTCTCAATAGTTTGCCTTTTTGTTATTAATAGTTACTGGGTAGGTTGGGTTCCTATCCCACCATGTACTATATTCATAGAGGCTTGCAGACTAGTCAGTTGGGTTCATAGCTATGATGATGGCCGTTTTAGCCTTGTATGTTTATTAGTTTTATCTTGTTAGCCAATTGGGCCTTGTTGTTGTTTTGTTGGAAGTTTAGCACCTCATTGGCCTAGTTTACATTGTATATACATATTTTCAGTTTTTTATATAGATCATGGTGGCCTTGATGGCCCGCATAGAGTTTATGCTTTCCTAGATATCATGGCGGCCTTGACGACCCAAACAAGACTTATGTGCTACCTACTTATTGCTTTATATGAAGTGTTGGGAGTAGCTATTTTCTTTCTAGAGCTGTTGAAAAGGGCCTTGTCGGCTGAGGGCTAATTTTTAAGCAGAGATATACTTGTTTGTTTTCTTGATTGTGCGTGGCTGCTATGCGCCATTGGCAAATTATTTAGCAGGGTCGTCTCTAGCCTAAGTTTTGACATTAAGTTCCAGTTGCACCCTCCGAGATTGGGGCGTGACAAAAACCTCATAAAGGAAAAGAGTGCACCGCGTATTAACTCCCCCAAATGAGAATATCAATTCAAAAACTTGAATCTTCGTATCCCAATCTTATGGACCATCTTTTCAAAAGTTGTTGTTCGTAGAGACTTGGTGAAGAAATAAGCTATATTATCACTTGAATGAATTGGATGCACGTTCATGTCACCATTCTTTTAGAGCTCATGTGTGTAGAAAAGATTTGGAGAAATATGCTTTGTTCTGTCTCCTTTTATGAATCCTTCCTTTTCATTGTGCTATGAATATTGCATTATCATATTTCTACTATGTTATAATTGGAAGTCCCTTGATACGACCAAGGGTACTTTTGTAATTACACATGTTAATTGGCAGTATGTATGTACCTACGTAATCTTCTTCTGTGTTGATTTATGGACTTCCATGTGTCCAAGTACACATGCCACATGTGTTCAATATATCACCTTCACCTTTTGCCTTCTCTCTAACTGAAAATAACTTTATTCAGTTCTCATTTCCACTGGCATCCTCGATTTCTCCTTCTGGTGATTTTTCTTCTTAGTTCTTCCTCATCTTTAATTTCTTACTTTTCCTCAATTTTTGATCAGGCATCTGCTTTCTTATTACTGTTATCTATTACTTTCTAGAGCTGTGAAGATGAAAAAAGGTTCTATTATTTTATTTTTGTTTGGCTTTTAACTCTCTGTTATATTGCTTTAAGGTTGTGGTCCTGATTGTCTGTGGTTGCTTCTGTTGTTCTTTGCCAGGTGAGTTCCGATGAATTTATTTTCTCCTCTTTCTTGGTATATTGAAAAATGCAGCACATGCATACATCTGTATTTGAGGGTTTGTTTTCCTTCAAATTTATCAATTTCAGGTTCAAAATGTCTTAGGGGTGTGTGCTTTATTTCATTCAGTTTTGCTGAATTTTTCTCTATTTTGGTTGTTATCAGTTATCATAGAGGAATTTTAGTGGGTATTTGATTGTTTGTATGTACACCATGGATAGCTTGTTGTTGGTTTTTCACATGCATATGGGTAGCAATATTCAATTTTCGCACTAATGCATAGATGATGTTTCATAATATGCCTAAGTCAACTATTATTTTTAAGTAACTTTTCTTTTTTGATAGGTGTTATTAAATTGAGTCATGAAATGATGAATAGTTCTCTGTTGATATTACACATTGCCAATAATTAAGCCAGAAAAAAGTTACATAAGAATCAATCTTGAATATTATCATGAAGGTGAGTTATAGTCTTTGTGCAATTTTATTTGATCTATTAGGAGTGGTATGTTTTTGTTTTGGGAATAGATTGTTGTTTTGCCCCTTCTATGAGAAAATCAGCTGGCTACAGGAATGAGTCGCACCTTAATTGGGTTAACTGAAAGTTAGACCAAGTGTACTATCCGCAGTAAGTGTTGCCCTCACCGATATTAGATACAATATTGGTGATAGCTGAAGCATGAAACTATAAACACTCGAGCAAGAACGATATTGCAACTTAGTGATAAGAAAAATAGGGTTACAATAGCTTACCCAAAAAAGTTTTCTATGATTAAGTGATTTTTATACAATGTTTTTACTAGTAGTAAAAATTAAGAGATGCGATGACATTGGCATCATGGGACCACTCACACCAAGAGAAATCTTGACCTTCTGATGTTCGTTAACGGGGGGCTATTAACATGTCATAATTAAAGGATCATATGATAAAAAAAGGTTAAATATCTTATTAATTGGCAAAATACCGAGTAAATAGCGACAATTCAGTGCAAGAATAGACTAAACATTCTCTTTTTTATGATTTGTATTTTGTTAGATATGCAACATTATTTTTCTATCAAATATCATTTTACTATATGTTAAATGTTTGTAGCCTTCTTTTCTTTCTTATTCTCCAGGGTCGAGTTATATCTGGAGGACGGAATTATTCATAAAAAGGAAAAAAAAATGTTTGAGAAATGCATGTTAGATAGAAATGTGCAGTCTAATTGTTGTAACAAATTGCATTTACTTGAACTTCACGTGTCACGATCCAATTTCTCGGTCATGATGGAACCTACAATCCCCAGTAGGCGAACCAATCTCTGTAGCTCGGAACGGTTAGTAATGGGCTACCTTCTAACAGTTTAAACGGAAGTGCAGGTAAAATAGTGGAAGAAAGGGAACAAGATAAAGAAATTATATTACAAGGATAACATATATGAATAGCGGAAACTAAACCAACCCAAAACCTGGTATCATAGAATATAAAAGCCCGAACTAAATAAGGAGTACAAGGGTCCAAAAGAAATGTACATATACACAAGTTGTCTCCGAGTAATGATAGAGTACAGAATATACAAAAGATAAACTAAGTCAAACTCTGAATGCCAAGAGCTCACCCTCAGCCTGGATGGTTTAAAAACAGCATCCCACACGAGTCTCCGGCGCTCTATCAGCGATGGCCCACACTAGGATCTGCACTAGAAGATGCAGAGGGTAAAGTGAGCACCAAATGACAAGCATAAAGTACGCAGTAGGTATCATAGGCCGACTGGGCACATATAAAGTAAAAGAGCAATAGCAGACTGGGTAGAAACAAACAGTCACAGAAATCAATGAAAACGTACATAAGATCTAGCCCATAGGGAAGACAACAGAAGGCAACATACAAGTCTAGCAAATAGAATACATACACACAACAGGCACAAGTGAAAGTAAGGACGATGCACCTGGGAGCCTCGCAAAACAGTATATATGTAAATAAGTTCTAACAATGGGTGGTATATCGGTAACCTCAAGTATAAGGAAATGGGAGAGAAGAATAAAGGTGGACATGCTCGACATATAGGAGTTAATACCCAATCTAGTCATACAAACTCAATCCAAGAACTCACAACCTTACAGTAATCACACTCATTCTCGACCGTAACAGGGAACGATATCGGAATAAAGTGATAAGAGTCTACATACAGTCCCTTGGCTGCCCATACAATTGAGGAACGCAATCAAGTGAAAACAAACTCTCCGGCATCCTATACTACTAGAGAATACTATAAACACACAAAAGGGTGGTATCTCAAACAATGAATGATATGATGCATGAAAACCTCAGGTTGAAATAGAACCTCTGTATGTACCTCCTTCGGTACCGATAAGGCCCAGCAGGCAAGTTCCATTGAAGGACAAAAACTGTATACCTCTACTCCACAGTATACCCTTCCCCCAACACACGCAGCCCAAAACCTCAGGCCCGGAGCGGAAAGGTTCATGGATGTCCTGGACCCCATACTAAAACTCAGAATCAAAACATGTCCTCCGAAATTGAGTTCGGGTTCAAGCCAGTGTCTAAGTCTCAAATATATATGCCTAGACCCTGTCTAGGACTAAAACAGTGAAAAAGATTACTCAAAAATCTTTTCAAGGGTTCCCGGGCACAACCGGGTCTAAAACAGTAGTAAAATTATCTCAGATGCTCGACCCAATCGAGCCTAATATTATTTCAAATCAGTAAGGAAACTCAGCTAGCACTCCGACCCGATCGAGTCTAGCAATAGTAATAAATCATGATAAAACCATATCTTTAACCTTCTTTTACCCCAAGAAGATCCACGTATCAAGTAAAACCATTTCCAAATCAAATTTCATTGAAAATGGGCCCCCGGGGCCATGCAAGGTTTAGAAAATTAGTTTACGTAGGCCCAAAGCCAAAAACTGTAATAAAACGTAGAAAAACCTCTTTATATGCATGGAAATGATATGATCAACCCAAATAGCTGCTCGGCAGCTCCAATCAACCTAACGGTCATGCACATGCTCTGAAGCTACTCAGCAAGCATAACCCGCCTAGAAGGATATTTCTATGTCCGGGACTCGCGGACATTCTAAATAATTTCACTTTCTATGTTCCAGAGTCAACAAGACCTCACGGGGTCACAAGGGTAATAAATATATCAAATAATAGGAATACTACACATAATAGAGGAAAGAAATAGGACAAATCATGAAAAAGCAATCAAGTTTTGTGGTACCAACCTAATAACCCAACCCTAGGATGCCAACTAGTACAATTTTACCCGATATATGCGAAGTCTAGGGAGTTAAGTCGTAACCTACTTGTTGTCCGATGACAAGCTGCGGAACGATGATATCTGAGGCTGAGTTTTTCCAAGAATCTTCGAACGAGAATCAAACTATCAAATTCATGAATAAAATATTAAGACGAGTTTAACGATACCCATATTGCTACAATTTTAGCCGGGTCAATATCCGGGTCAAAAGGGGCCTCGCGGGGCTCGCAATCTGAAACCAAAAATGAAAAGAACCACGATGACCCCAACAATGACAAGAAGGCATGTTCCAAATTTGAGAACAATTGGACAAGGGAAGGGCACCAAATCAGCCCGCCCAAGTTGGGGATTAAAGAATGGAAATTTCAAAAATAAAAATGGAAATTGGGCAAGAATTACTTACCAAAAAGATGGAATTTGAAGCCAAGACGGACAATCATTTACTTCCACGAAGCATGCACGAGCTAGGGGCAGCCACTACATAAGAATTTCCAAGCTTTGGTAGAAGCAACAATGGAGGAAATTAAGAAAATCCAAGGGAAGCTAAAAGGACAAGTGGGGAAGATGACTTACCAAGAATCGAAAAATCCACAAGCAATTGATTCCCCAAGGATTAGAAATGATCAAGAGTAATTTTGGTAGAGAGAAAAATGAGTTTAGAGTGAGAAAAGTGAGGAGAAGTGGCTGGACAAAACGAATTTCCAGCTATTTATAGCTGCTTGCCGCAGCTGATTTTCTGCAATTTTAAAAAAACTCAACGGGGCATTTCGGGCACAATCGGAAATTGATATTCGATAACCAATAATGATAATAGTGTTGAAACGACATTCCAGACTCAACAGAAATGACGAAACTTCCATAAATATTGACCCAAGTCAACACTAACAAAAAGGAACTCAAAGGTTCGAAATAAGTCTGACTCACCCGGAACCCAAACCAACAATCTTCCTAGCCCAAACTCAACATTTCAGAGCTGAGGGAATCGTCGGATTTTGAATCTGATCCTCCGATCATCGAAAGTCACCCGAAGTTACACTTTCAGCTCCAAATGGCCTGAAAATTGAGAAACCAACACAAATCTCACAACGGACGTTCTCAGGCCTCAACTAAAGGTCCCACTAGACCAAACTCATCGCTCTAGAGCTAAGGGAACTGTCAAAATTTAATTCCGAGCACGTTAGCTAAGAATGTTGACTAAAGTCAATGATATTCTAACTTTAAAGCTCTAAAACAGGCGAACGGCTAAAATGACCAAACGAACGACCAGGGCACCGAACTATCAATCCCAGCAAGCCATAAATGACTTGGGGCCATTATAGGAAGGCTTTAATAGTGCAATGAATGTGAAAATGCGAAGATGACCGGAAGGGTCATCATAACATCCACTACTAAAAAGACTTTCGTCCTCGAAAATCAAGAAGAAGGGAGTACCTGAAGGCTCAAACAACTGCGGATACTGAGAATGCAACTCACTCTCGGTCTCCCAGGTAGCCTCTTTAACCGGACGATGCCTTTACTGCACTTTCACAACCGGAGTCTCCCTATATCTTAACTTCCTGATAGCTCTAGCCGGAATAGCTATTGGCTCCTCAACAAATGATAAATTCTCATCCAACTGAACTGAATCCCAATGCAACACATGAGACTCATCAAGCACATACCGGCGTAACATCGAAACATGGAAAACTGGGTGAACAACTGAAAATATTGGAGGCAAGGCTAACATGTACGCAACACTACCAACCCTCTGTAGAATCTCAAATTGCCCAATAAACTTAGGGCTAAGCTTGCTCCACCGACCAAATCTCATCACGTCCTTCACGGGCGATACTCAGAGGAAAACTAGATCACCAACATTGAACTCTAAGGCACGAAGTCTACGATCAGTGTAGCTCTTCTTCCTATTCTGGGCTGCTCTAAGTCTGTCCTGGATCAAATGGACTCGGTCCAAGGAATCTCTAAGTAAATTTGTACCCTACGGTCTGGCCTCTAACCCATCAAACCAACCAATGGGAAATCTGCAACACCTACCATACAAATCCTCGAAAGGTGCCATGCCAATGCTCGAATAAAAGCTATTATTATACAAAAACTCAGCCAATGTCACAAACTGATCCCATGAACCTCCAAAGTCAAGACCATAAGCCCGAAGCATATCCTCTAGGACCTGAATAATCCTCTTAGACTAGACATATGTCTGAGGGTGGAAAGCAGTACTAAGCTGAACCTCCGTACCCAAATCCCTCTGTATAGCTCTCCAGAACTGGGATGTGAACTGAGTGCCGTGATCTAAAATGATAGAAGCTGGGACCCCGTGCAACCATACAATCTCATGAATGTAGATCTGAGCTAACCTCTCTGCCCCGTAAGAAGTCTGAACCGGCAAGAAATGTGCTGACTTAGTCAGCCTATCAACGATCACCCAAATAGAGTCAAACCCTCGAGTAGTACGAGGCGAACCAATAACAAAGTCCATAGTAATACCTTCCCACTTCCACTCAGGAATGGGAAGACACTGCATCAAACCACCCGGTCTCATGTGCTCAATCTTCACCTGTTGACAGTACAAGCACCGAGATACAAACTCTGCCACATCCCGCTTCATACTACTCCACCAGTAAAGTTGTCTCAGGTCTCTATACATCTTCGCTGAGACAGAATGGATGGAGTATCTGGAACAATGTGCCTCATGGAGTATCAACTATATTAAATCACCAACTCTCGGAACACAAAGTCGACCCTCAAACCTAAAAATCCCATAAGAATCCAAGGTAGCCCGGCTGGCCTCACCCTGAACCACCTGATCACCAAGGTCACACAAACTCTTATCCTCAAACTGACGGCTATGAATCTTATCAACTAGAGTAGAGTGAACCTTAACATTGGCAAGAACCCCGCTAGGATCCGATAATTCAAGCCTAACTAAACGGTTAGCCAAGGACTGGATATCCAAGGCCAACGGTCGCTCAAAAATTGAAAGTGAAGCTAGGCTTCCCATACTCACCGCCTTTCGACTCAAGGCAACCGCTACCAAGTTTGCCTTGCCCAAATGGTATAAAATAGTGAAATCGTAGTCCTTCAGCAACTCAATCCATCTCATTTTCCTCGAGTTCAGCTCGCACTGATTCATAACGTACTGAAGAGTAAGATGGTTGGTGAATATCTCACAATGAACTCCATAAATATAGTGCCTCCAGATCTTGAGCGCAAGGACTACCGTTGCCAACTCCAAGTCGTGAGTGGGGTAGTTGCGCTTGTTAACCTTCAGCTGTCTCAACGCATATGCTATCACTCGACCTTGCTACATCAACACACAACTAAGACCGACTCCTGAAGAATCACAATACATGGAGAAACTCTGACCCTCAACCTGCAAAGCCTAAACTGGAGATGAAGTCAATAAGGCCTTAAACCTCTGGACGCTATCCTTGCACTGATCAGACCACTAAAATGGAACATTCTTCCTAGTCAGCATAGTCAAAGGTGCTTTTATGGATGAAAATCCCTCAATAAACCATCTGTAATACCCAGCTAACCCAACAAAGTTGCGAACCTCGGTAGGAGTAGTAGGTCTAGGCCAATCACGAACCATAGAATCCTACCCGGATCAACCCCAATCCCACCCTTAGACACCACGTGTCCTAGGAATGCAACTTACTCTATCCAAAACTCACTCTTTGAGAACTTGGCATAAAGCTGATGATTTTTCAAAGTCTGAAGCACATTCCTCAAGCGCTGCTCATGCTCGTCTTTACTCTGGGAGTATACCAGAATGTCATCAATGAAGACTATCACGAACAGATCCAGGTACGGGCTAAGCACCCTATGCATCATGTCCATGAAGTTTGCAGGGGCAGTAGTCAACCCAAAAGACATAACCAGGAACTCATAGTGGTCGTAACGTGTCCTGAATGCTGTCTTAGGGATGTCCTCCGCCCTAATCCTCAACTGATGGTAGTCGGACCTCAAATCAATCATTGAAAACACGATGGAACCCTGAAGCTAATCAAATAAGTCCTCAATCCTGGGCATCAAATACCTATTCTTCACTGTCACCTTATTCAACTGCCGATTATCAATACATATCTGCATCGACCCATCCTTCTTCTTCACGGAGAGAACAGGAGCACCCCAAAGAGACATACTCGGTCTAATGAACCCCTTAGCTAATAAATCTTGGAGCTGCTCCTTAAGCTCTCTCAACTCAGTAAGAGCCATACGGTAGGGAGGGATAGAAATGGGACTGGTGCCCGGATCTAACTCAATGGAAAAATCAACATATCTCTCAGGTAGAAGGCCTGGCAGGTCGGTAGGAAATACATCTAGGAAGTCTCTAACCACAGGGACGGACTCAGGGGACGTAGGGTCAACACTAGCATCTCGTACATATGCTAGATAAGCTAGACACCCAGGAACTGACGGTGCATGACTAACAGAACCCTGCCACACAATCGGGGTCACACCGGGCACGGCTATGGTAACGGTCTGGGCATAACAATCCAAAACAGCATGGTGAGGGGATAACTAGTCCATGCCTAGTATCACATCAAAGTCTAACATGTCAAGTATCATCAAGTCATCCCAAGTGTCCAAATCACCAATAGATATCACACAGGATCTCATAAACCGATCCACTACTAAAGAATCTTCTACTGGGGTCGAAACAGAAATAGGAACAGACAATGGCTCACTAGCCAACCCCAAACAAGGAAGAAAGTAGGCAGATATATATGAACAATTGGATCCAGAATCAAACAAAACATAAGCTGGCTGACGGCATACAGAAATCGTACATGTGATCACAGCATCCGAGGGCTCGGCCTCTGGTTTCCCAGGGACCACATAGAACTGATGACAACCTCTACCTGCCCGACTGCCATCCCTACCACTTGCTCTGTCATGTGGGGCACCACCCCTAGCCTGACCACCATACCATCTATCCGGAGGCTGAACTTCTCGTAGCGCCTTGGCTGGCTAAACTGTACCCTGCTGGGCGCAATCTCTAGCAAAGTGACAAACCTCACCACAAGTATAGCAAGCCCCAGATGACCTAATCGGTCAGGATAAACTAGAAGAACCTGAATGGCCACCACGGCCTCATGCTCCAGAATCTGTACCTCTCGATGGCTGACCACTGTGACCTCGCTGACTGCCCTGACCCTGCTCAAATTGAGAACTAAAATCTTGAAGTGACGCTTGTACTGGTCGCCTAGACTAACCCTGATGCTGGTGCGGCTAATGATCTTAGCCCCACTGGCCTGAACCTCTACCACTATGCCTAGAACCATTGTAACCACCCTGATGTCGAGGCCTCTTATCTCTGGACCCTGTTTCATGATGACGCGAATCCTCAACTATGCGGTCATAGTCTACAATGTCTTGGAATAATCGAGCACTAGCAACCAGTATCTCTGCAGGCTCTCTGAACTCTCTCCATAGCCTCCAAACAAATCTACAGACTTTGTCGGCCTCAGTAGGCATAATCATGGCTCCAAAAGGAGCAAACTGATGGAACCGGGTCTCATACTCTAAGACGGTCATGGTATCTTGAGAAAGTCTAGTGAACTCCTCCCTACGATGCTCTTGGTCGATCTGTGGCAAGAACTTGGCCATAAAGGCCTCATAAAACTCAGACCAGGTCAAGGGAGGTGATGTAGAAGGCCTACAAGCAACCTGTTCCCTCCACCATAACTTTGCTGAACCCTCCAGCTAATATGAAGTATAGCCAACCCCGTGAGTCTCCAATAAGCCCAAATGGTGCAACATCTTCTCGCAGGTAGTGATAAAGTCATGTGGGTCCTGACCTGATCTACTAGTGAATCTCGGCGATGCCAATATCAGAAACCTACCCAAGGCCTTCTGCTCCGTCTCTGTCATAGTAAGGCGAGGAGCAAGAGGCTGGGCAATCGATGGAACTAGAACAACCTTAGCAAGGGAGACGCAGTAGCAGGTTATGCTCCTGAACTTTGAACACCCAAGGCTTCCCCCTGAGTGGATATCTGGGCTGTCTCAGAAGGAAGCTCCCCAATCATACCCAATAGCTGAAGTAACATACCCCGAATATCTGAAGACTGAGCTAGGGCTGAAGCTGGCACATAAATTGATGCTGGAACTGGTATTGGAGGTGGTGGTGCCTGGGCTGTCCCACGGCCCACATGTTGATGCTTTGGAGCTAACTCTGGCTCGTTGTCATACTCAGGCTCTATATCAACTCTAGAAGCTCTGGCAGGTGCCGCTACTCTGGGGTGCCCTCGACCGCTACCTATACCCCGGTGACCACCCTGGCCCCTAGCTGTAGTCAGAGGTGCAGGGGCAGGAGGCTTTCCTCCGCCAGAAGCTGAAGATCTCGTACGAACCATCTGTGGAAGAGTGAACCAAAATAAGTGAGACTTCTAGAAACTTTCGAGGATACTACGCACGAAAGAGGAACAAGAACAGTCCATTTTCCTAAGATGTCACTATAGCCTCCTAAAGATTGAGTATGGATGTCTCTGCCCCGATAAGCAGGCCCCTACTAGACATTGGCTCCTATACCGATGACACTTGGTGAACCTAGGTATCTAATACCAAGCTGTCACGACCTGATTTGTCGGTCATGATGGCACCTACAACCCATAGTAGGCAAACTAATCCCCGTAGCCCGGAACGGTTAGTAATGGGCTACCTTCTAACAATTTAAACGGAAGAGCAGGTAAAATTGCAGAAGCAAGGGAACAAGATAAAGAATTAGATAACAAGGATAAAATATATGAAATGTGGAAACTAAACAACCCAAAACCTGGTATCATAGCGTATAGAAGCCCAAACTATATAAGGAGTACAAGGGTCCAAAAGAAATATACTTATACATAATCTGTCTCCGAGTTATGACAGAGTACAGATATACAAAAGATAAACTAAGTCAAGCTCTTAATGCCAAGAGCTCACCCTTAGCCTGGATGGTCCCAAAATATCACCCCACACGAGTCTCCGGCGCTCTATCAGTGATGGCCCACACTAGGATCAGCACCAGAAGATGAAGAGGGTAGGGTGAGCACCAAATGCGAAGCATAAGGTACCTAGTAGATATCATAGGCCTACTGGGCACATATAAAGTAAAAGAGCAAGAGCAGACAGGGTAGAAACAAACAGTCACAGAAATCAATGAAAACGTACATATGATCTAGCCTAGAGGGAAGACAACAGAAGGCAACATACAAGGTTAGCAAATAGAATATACACACACAACAGGCACAGGTGAAAGTAAGTACGACGCACCTGGGATCCTTGCAAAACAGTATATATGTAAATAAGTTCTAACAATGGGCGGTATACCAGTAACCTCAAGTATAAGGAAATGGGAGAGAAGAATAAAGGTAGATATGCTCGACATACAGGAGTTAATACCCAATCTACTCATACAAACTCAATCCAAGAACTCACAACCTTACAGTAATCACACTCATACTCGACCGTAACAGGTAACGGTATCAGAATAAAGTGACAAGAGTCTACTTATAGTCCCTCGGTCGCCCATACAATCAAGGAACACAATCAAGTGAAAATAAACCCTCCGACATCCCATACTACCGGAGCGTACAATCAACACACAGCAAACAAGGGTGGTATCTCAAACAATGAATAATATGATGCATGAAAACCTCAGGGTGAAATAGAACCTATCTATGTACCTCTTCCGGTGCCAATCGGGCCCAGCAGGCAGGTTCCATGAAAGGACACAACATGTATACCTCTACTCCACCATATACCCTTCCCCCAGGCACACGCAGCCCAAAGCCTCAGGCTAGGAGCAGCAAGGTCCATTGAGGTCCCGGACCTCATACTAAAACTCAGAATCAAAACGTGTCCTCCGGAATCGAGTTTGGGTTCAAGCTAGTGGCTAAGTCTCAAATATGCATGCCTAGATCCCATCTAGGACTAAAACAGTGAAAAATATTACTCAAAAACTCTTCCAAGGGTGCCTGTGCACAACCGAGTCTAAAACAGTAGTAAAAACATCTCAGATGCTCGACCCGGCCGAGCCTAATATCATTTCAAATCAGTAAGGAAACTCAGCTAGCACTCCCACCCGGTCGAGTCTAGAAATAGTAGTAAATCATTATAAAACCATATCTTTAACCTTCTTTTACCCTAAGAAGATCCACGTATCAAGTCAAACCATTTCCAAATCCAATTTCATCAAAAATAGGCCCCCGGGGCTATGCAAGGTTTACAAAATCAGTTTCCGTAGGCTCGAAGAGAAAAACCATAATAAAACGTGGAAAAATCTCTTTATATGCATGGAAATAATATGATAAACCCAAATAGCTTCCCGGCAGCTCACAATCAACTTAACGGCCCAGCACAGGCTCCGAAGCTACTCAGCAAGCATAACCAGCCTAGAAGGATATTTCTATGTTCGGGACTCGTGGACATTCCCAGTAATCTCACCTTTTATCTTCTAGAGTCAACAAGACCTCACGGGGTCACAAGGGTAATAAATATATCAACTAATAGGAATACTACACACAACGGAGGAAATAAATAGGACGAATTATGGAAAAGTGGTCAAGGTCTGTGGTACCAACCTAATAACCGAACCCAAGGATGCCAACTAGTATAATTTTACCCGATGTATGCGAAGTCTGGAGAGTTAAGCCATAACCTACCTGTCGTCCGATGACAAGCTGTGAGAACGATGATATCCGAGGCCGAGCTGCTCTGAGAAGCTCTGAACAAGAATCAAACTATCAAATTCATGAATAAAATATTAAGACGAGTCTAACGATACACATATTGCTATAATTGTAGTCGGGTCGATATCCGGGTTAAAAGCAGACCCGCGGGGTCCGTAACCCAAAATGAAAAACGAAAAGAACCACAATGACCCGAACGATGCCAAGAAGGAATGCTCCAAATTTGAGCACAATTGGACATGGGAAGGGCACCAAAACATCCCGCCCAAGTTGGGGATTAAAGAATGGAAATTTTGAAAATAATAATGGAAATTGGGCAAGAATTACTTACCACAAAGATGAAATTTCAAGCCGAGACGGACAATCCTTTACTTTCACGAAACATGCACGAGCTAGGGTCAGCCACTACATAAGAATTTCCAAGCTTTGGTAGGAGCAACAATGGAGGAAATTAAGAAAATCCAAGGGAAGCTAAAAGGACAAGTGGGGAAGATGACTTACCAAGAATGAGAAAAACACGGAAAATCCACAAGCAATTGATTCCCCAAGGATTAGAAATGGTAAAGAATAATTTTGGTAGAGAGAAAAATGAGTTTAGAGTGAGAAAAGTGAGTAGAAGTGGGTGGAAAAAACAAATTTTCAGCTATTTATAGCTGTTGGCCGCAATTGATTTTCTGCAATTTTAAAAAAACTCGATGAGGTATTCCGGACACAATCGAAAATCGATATTCGAAGACCAATAATGTTAATAGAGTGAAAATGACGTTACGGACTCAACGGAATCAATGAAACTTCCATACGAGGTCGTTTCGGAGAAATGTTGATCCAAGTCAACACTAATGAAAAGGAACTCAAAGGCTCGAAATGAGTCCGACTCACCCGAAACCCGAACCAACCATCTTTCTAGCCCAAACTCAACATTATGTAGCTGATGGAATAGTAGGATTTTGAATCCGACACTCTGATCATCGAAAGTCACCCGAAGTTACACTTTCAGCTCCAAATGGCCTGAAAACTGAGAAAATAACACAAACCCCATACCAGACGTTCCCAGGCCTCAACTAAAGGTCCAACTAGACCAAACTCATCGCTCCAAAGCTAATGGAACTGTCAGAATTCAATTTCGAGCATAGTACTTAAGAATGTTGACTAAAGTCAACGATATTCTAAGTTTAAAGCTCTAAAACAGGCGAACGACTAAAACAACCAAACGAACGATCAAGGCACCGAACTACCGGTCCTAGCAAGCCATAAATAACTTAGGGCCGCTACAGGAAGGCTCTAACAGTGCAATAAATGCGAAAACATGAAGATGACCGAAAGGGTCATCACATCACGTTATGTTGAAATCATGATGACCTTTAATATCAGCAAATACGTATTTTACTGCAGCACAGTTGCAGTTATTCATTATGGAGAGGATAAAGATAATGAAAGTTGTTGAAAATGGTGATTTTTTGAATGAACATGAGTATAGACGTAGGAATAAACTCGAAGCCAACAAAAGAAAACGTTATCAACTTTGCAATATAAAGATAAATGGAGAATGAAGGTTAAATGACAAATGAAAATCGTTAATTCGTTATGATGAAAGAGTAGTAAGAAGGTCAATACTTCTACAATTGGATTATCCTCTCTCTTAAATTGTTCCATCATGTTCTCTTTTCTTTCAAATGAAATCATTGAATGTTAATGCTTACTCTTGAATGATATCTTCTCTACGTTTTAGGTCGTAGTAATTGATTTTGACATATGGCTTGAAAATTTTAAATATTTCAAGTTAAAGAATGGATCCCCGGACAGTTTATAATTTATTTAGATGAACAATGCTGAAGGAATGATATAAAAGAACTGGTATGACCCTCAGTCAATGTTGAAAACAATTAGTGCTAGCTAAGTACGGCCCTTGGCCATACAGTGCCATAGTTACAATGTCACGTATCACCACTATCAGTTTAATTCTATTTTCCTTCATAAAACTCTGTGGTTGAATTTTGTGGTCTTATAATTTTGACCTGGGGTTCTAAGCAAAGAGCCGTTATTATCAGAATCCCATAGATGTGAATATGAAGTGAATTTTATGTATCAGATTTTCTATGCACTTAGAACTTGTGAGATGTTCTATTTTTGTCTCTATTTGCCCACTTCTAAATTCTGGAAGAACTAATAGAGATGTTCTTACTTAGAATTTTGGAAATAATAAGATAAAAAATGAGTGAAAGAATATGAGTATTATGATGTTCTTGGTGTTAGTTCTTCAGCATTTGCAGAGGAAGATACACACATGGCCCATTATTTCAAGGTATTGAATTGGCTTCTTTAGGTTTTACATTCTAAATATGAATTTTTGAGCTCTTCTTAGTGAGTTTATTTTAAATTAAGTTTGTTACACTTGTAAGTTTCATCTGTTTGTAATTTTAGAATTCGTTAAATGGATCCGACTATATAATTTTTGGGCTATTTGTGTTAGAAATTAAGGTATATTTAACCCTACGAGATGGAGGATTAATTAGGTGGTTTTGCTGTTCTTTTGCCACCTTAAATTTTATTTTAGCTTTTCTCCCTTGCTTAGTCTTTTTTTGCTTTCTATGCTATTTTTTCCCATTTACTAAACAGAAATATGATAGTTGATAATTTTTGGTTTGTTGTCTCAGAATTTGGGTTTTCTTCCTTTTTATTTGCAGTAGCCAAATCGAATATTGTTCAGTCAACTTCTCTCCATCACCCTGCTTGGTTGAGTCCGTGGAAGCCACCATCAAGGGACATAAAATATGTATGCTGAAAATGAGGAAAGGTCGACAAGAAAACTGAGATCGTCGTCGTGCCACTTCAGAATTTTTTTCGATTGAAAGTTCCAGTATTTTCTATGCAATTGAAGGTTATATCTTCTCTCTTTCTTACATCCTAATAATTTGTGCACTCAACTAATTAATAAGAATAAGCAAGGGTTGAAAAGGAAATATATCTCTAAAACAAAATCATAATCCAGAACTGGAAATCAATTATTGAGTTTCAAGTCTCTCTTTACAAATAATTTGTTCAGCACCATTTAAGTTTCTGTATTTTAGCTCAGTAATATCAGTCAAATGCAATAACGAGTTCCAATAATGAAGTAGAAGCAGGGGAAAGGAATGGTTATGGACATGTACTTTGCTCTTACAAAGCATATTGGTTACTCTTGCCAACATATTTTTACTTCAAAAATGTGAAATTTCATTCAAGGCTATATTTGCACTTTGTTTACATATCCACATGTGATGTTAATCTTTGTAATTTTTATAATAATTTAGCATATAAAATATGATTTGATTTCCAAAGGACTTGCTTTGCATTGCCGATTCTATTACTTGATTTTCTGTCTCCCCAGATGAAATATGTGCTACCAACAGCCGGTATTAGAATTCAAATATTATCCGATTGTAGAATCAACTCTTGTATTAGCTTGATCACGCCAATATGGACAATCTGATCGTGTTTGTCTTTTCAGCAAGCTCAACACGGTAGCTGAATAACTTTGTTCCTATATGGATGTATATATTATAATGTATATCTATTATGTTAATATTAATATTAGCTTCATGTTTTTTTTGGACAATCCTGGTAAACAATTAAACTTGCATGGAATTATTTTTCCCAATATTACACCTCTTGTGTACATCAATGTTCGGGAAATGCCCGTGTTATGCATGGGCGCAGTCCATTTAATATTATTAAAAGTGAAAAGCAACAAAATGCAAAGTTGAATTATCATTTTACCCTTATACTAAATTAAAACATTATAAAATATTTAATTAATTAAATATCAAATAATAAACTTTTAATTATCTCAAGGATTTATTACACTTTCAAGTCCAAAAACATAATGTTGTACGTATACATAATCAAACCCCCCCAAATTCTTGGCTACAACAATAATTTCATGGAGTCTATTCCACTACCCCACTAACAACTCATACAATGTATACCATTTATTGATGAACCATCAATTAAATTAATAAATTTACATTATCAGAAGTTATAAAATTCTTAGAGAAATTGAAGAGTTATCTTTTCATTATTCAATATGGACTATTTAATATATGCCTAATTCACTTCATAAACTCAAACTTTTGCTTACTCATTTTCTTTCCAATGCATTAACGATTCAACATGGTCTTTCATATTTAGATGAACATTTTCTACTCTTTTTTGTCTTTCTGTTATTTCAATTTTTCATTTTAGTTTCACTTTATTGATATTATTTTTCCGAATTTTGTCTTCCGTTTCTCTATTTAATAGAACTTTTTGTGTGCAATGTAACCCATATTATAATGCAAAAAGGAAACTTGATTTTCATGGTGTTTTGAAATATAAATTTAATTGCTGTTGAGCATTTCAAGTTCTCTCTATACACTGATTGGCGTATTATTTTTTTCCAGTATAATATTGAAAGTTTCTCAATGAGTTGCAGGAATTTTTTATGAGGTATGATTCATTAAACTCATGAGAAAGACCTATTCTTATATGTTTATAGTTTGGAATTTGAGGGCATTTACTTTGATTTCTTATCTTATACGTGTTTTCAATTTAAATTTCAATCAAATGTTTTTTGAATGTACACATACATTTATAACTCTCTCTCTCTCTCTATATATATATATGAATGATACGCCAAATATTCTAAATATTTTATACTAAAAGTGGAAAGCTTCAAAATGCAAAGTTATATAATCATTTTTACCCTACTGAATCAAAATGTTATAAAATATCTAATTAATTAAATAAAATAGTAAAATTTCTATAATATTATTACTTAAAAAATTAAAAATATCTCATAATAAATTGTTTTTTTTCCTGGTAATCATAACATCCCATAGTAAATTGAGTTTTTTTTACTATTTCATTTGTTTTAAATGATCACAATTTCTTGAGTCTTCTTCTCCATCATCTAGTTTCATATATTTACCATTAAATTAAAGTAGTGTATATGTCACTAAATAGTATCAAACCTCAACTTATTAGTTGTTACTTCTTTTTTTTTGTATGTTTTGATTTTTATTTCATAGCACAGAAAAAGTTCAATAAAATATGTACCATTTAAAATATATATCATTTGTATTATGTATTTTGGAATAAACGTGCAACGCACGTTCCCAGAGACTAGTCCTCATATAAGATCGTGGGTATTTTATCACATCTCTAACCACATACACTTTTGGATTGCTTCATGAATAGCTATTATCTCAATATGATTTAACTTTCATGTGAAACAACATGGTATGACTATAACCCTTTATGAAAATAGATAATATGTCTATGTCAAACCCTTTTGTCGATCAGATGAATATCCTATATATTAAAAAACTTGAAAATATTTGTTAGGATAAACATATTGTAATGACCCTTTCAGTTATTCTCGCATTTTTACTTTTTTTGTACTGTTAGAGCATACCTGTAGTGGACCCAAGTTATTTATGACTTGCTGGGACCAGCGGTGTGGTGCCCAGGCTGTTCGTTTGGTCATTATGACTATTTTCCTATTTTAAAGCTTTAACTTAGAAAATCATTGACTTCGGTCAACATACTCGGTAAACATGCTTGGAATCGAATTTCGAAAGTTCCATTAACTTCAGAGCGTGGATTTTGGTCGAGTTGGACCCTTGGTCGGGGTCTGGGAACTTTTGGTTTTGATTTAGCTTGCTTTCTGTATTTTTTGGCCAGTTAAACTTAAAAGATTGACTTTGGTCAATATTCAGAGAAGACTTTAATGACCCTTCTGGTAATTTCCGCATTTATACTTTTTTGTGCTGTTAGAGCTTGCCTATAGTGGCCCCAAGTCATTTATGATTTGCTGGGATCGGTGGTTCAGTGCCCTGGCCGTTCGTTTGGTCTTTATCGCCGTTTTCCGGTTTTAGAGCTGAGTCTTAAGAGTTGAGTTATCGAAATCGTGCGGTAGTAATTTGCGATCATATGACCTTAACCTTCGTCCCGTATCTAAGGCTTGCGAGCTTAAATTTGAGAATTTTATTAACATCGCGCGTATTTGAAAATATTTAATTTAAAGGCTGAATGTGGTAATAAGTTATATTTTTATTGCCTTCCTAAAATATTTTAAATGCTTATGAAAAAATACCTTTTTTATGATATATTTGTATATGTATTTAATTTATAAGAGTTTTATAAGTTATTAATATTTTAACAGAGATTAAACTTAGTCATGTTGAAACTTATTATTAAAATATAGTAAGTTTTATTTGAAATAATTTTCTATTAATTATGATATATTCAAAGAGTTATATTTATTTTATTCCGAACCTATGCAATACTCGAATATGTATATAACGGGACCAAACTATTTTGGGGTGTATCACCTCCACTTCCGCGTGAAAAGTGGAGGGAGTGTACAACAACCCTTAAGTGTGATGGTAGCAACATCCACTAATTGACATATGTAACAATTAATTGTTTATGTCTATATTTATTTGTTAATGGTGTAGTCAATCATTATAGTTAGTTGTATGTGATATATATATATATATATATATATGTAAAAAGAGGTGTACAGAAGCTTATTTTGGGGGATTCATTTACATCTCATTAAAGATAGAATATATATAGTTCTATACATTTTCTCAAGAAATTCGTGACTAATTTTGGTGGAAAAAAAATATATATTTCGACTCTTTATTGGATCTACAAAAGAAAATCGACTACCTACGTCAAGTTATTCAAGCCTAAATTTGAGTTTGATTTTGTTTCGGAGCTTCTCGAAGTAGTTCGAGCTTGAACATCGTTGTTCTAGCATCTTGTCATCGGACGACAGGTAGGTTACAATTTAACTCTTTTAAACTTCTCATATATAGGATATAATTATACTAATTAGCATCTTTGGGTTGGGTTTATTAGCATGGTACCCCAGACCTTTTCCGCTTCTTGATGCCCGTCTTATTTTTACTCCGTTTATTGTAGTATTCATTGTAAGTTGATAGTATCACGCTTGTGGTCCTGTGTGGCTTTGTTTTTACTCTGGACCATAGATGGTGGGCTATTTGGGAATGTCCGTGAGTCCCGGACATCGATACTCATTGTAGAGCTGGCTATGTGTGTTGTAGAGCGATTGAGCCTGTGTAGGGCCGATAGGTTGATTTTGGGTCATTGGGATACTATTTGTGATTTAACATGCCATTCTCATGCATACAAAGAAGTTTTTCACATGTTTTACTATGATATTGGCTTCAGGCCTACTATTGTTGGTTTTCTAAACCTTGCATGGCCCGAGGGCCCATTTTCGTTAAAAAGGATTTAGTACTATTTTTGTTGATCTTCTTGGGGTAAGAAAGAGTTAAAAAGGATGATTTTACCACTGTTTTCATACTTATACTAGACTCGGTCGGGCTAAGCAGCAGACTAACTTTACTACTATTTTAGACCTGGTTATGTACGGGCACGCTTGATACGGTTTTTGAGACTTATTTCACTGATTTAGACCTGGATAGACTCTAATCATGCATTTTTGAAATTTGGTTACTAGTTTGGATCATGTTGCACTCCGGACTGTTATATCGAGGCTTGAGTTTTAGTATGTGGTCTACGAGTAGACATCCATAGACCTTGCTATTTCGGACCGAGGGTGACCGGAGGAGGGGTGTACGGTAGAGTTGAGGTACTTGGGCGAATCCTTTCCATGGATCCGGCCTCTATTGGGCCTTTTAGGTACCAAAGAGGGTAACATACGGCACCACTATCACTTGGTTTCAGCATATCGTATCACATCATGCATATTGTATTCGGATCCACCCTTATTTGTTGTTTGCTCAGTGTACGCTCTGGTAGTATGGGATGCCGAAGGTTTTGTTTTCACTTGTATGTGTTCCTCAGGTGTATGGGCATCCGTGGGACTGTAGGTAGACTTTTATTTATTATTATTCTATCGCGATATTGATCCTTATTATGGTGTTACTAGCATGACTTGGTTTTAATCTTGTTTTCAAGTGTGTTACCGTTATTTTCCTTTCCTCCTTCCCTTTTTACTTGAGGTTACCGGTATACCGCCTTCTTCTTTAATTCTTTTTATATATGTTGTTATTGCACGGATCCCAGGTGCGTTCCTTTCCTTCCTTCACCTGTGTTTGTCAGATATGTATTTCCATTAGCTAGCCTAGCATGATTTTTTTCTCCTTGTATCCTTCTGTGCTAGCTTCCATGTGCTTGTTCGTTGTCTCTGTGACTACTTATTTCTTTTCTGCTATATTATTGTTTTTATATCTTATATGTACCTAGTCGGCATATGATACCTACTGGGTATCCGTTGTTTTGTAATTGGTGCTCATACTATACTTGTGCATCTTCTGGTGCAGATCTGAGTGTGAGTTCTCTTTGCTGACCGTGCTGCCTCGTGCGAGGTATTTTTGGACTATCCGAGATCGAGAGTGAACTCTTGGTGACCAGGGCTTAGCTTTAGTTTGTCTTCTGTATGTTGTACTCTTTTATCATTGAAAGACATGTATATTTCCTTTTTGGATCCTTTGTACTCTGTTGATGCAGTTGAATAGGGTGACTGTGAGGAATGGGTATCAGATATCGCGCATAGATGATTTATTTGATCAGCTTCAGGGTTCAATCGTGTTTTCGAAGATAGATTTGAGTTCAGGCTACCACAAGTTGAGGATTAAGGCAGAGGACATCCTTAAGATAGCATTCAGGACACGTTATGACCACTATGAGTTCTTGGTGATGTCTTTTGGGTTGACTAATGCCCCCGTACCTTTTATGAACTTGATTCATAGGGTGCTTGGCTCGTATTTAGACTCATTTGTGATAGTTTTCATAGATGAAATCTTGGTATACTCGAGGAGTAGAGATGAGCATGAGCAGCACTTGGGGATTATACTCCAGACTTTGAGAGATCATTAGCTTTACGCCAAATTCTGAAAGTTCAAGTTTTGTCTTGAATCAGTTGCATTCCTAGGACACATGGTGTCTAAGGATGGGATTAGAGTAGACACGGGTAAGATTTCAGCTGTTCAGAGATTGGCCGAGACCTACTACTCCGACTGAGGTTCACAACTTTATTAGGTTAGCAGGGTACTACAAGAGGTTCGTTGAGGGGTTTTCTTACATAGCGTCACTTTTGACTAGGAAGGATGTCCCATTTTTAGTGGTGAGATTAGTGCGAGGATAGCTTCCAGAGGCTTAATGCCTCGTTGGCTTCAACACCAGTGTTGACTTTGCCAGTTGAGGGTCAGAGTTTCTCTGTGTATTGTGATACTTCAGGGGTTTGTATGGGTTATGTATTGATGCAGCAGGGTCATGTTATAGCATATGCGTCGAGGCAGCTGAATGTTCATGAGCGCAACTACCCCACTCATGACTTGGAGTTAGCGGCGGTAGTCTTCGCGCTCAAGATTTGGAGGCACTACTTATATGGGGTTCACCGTGAGATCTTCATCGATCACCATAGTCTTTAGTATATCACGAGTCAGCAAGAGCTGAACTCAAGGCAGAGGAGATGGATCGAGCTACTGAAGGACTATAACTCCACTATTCTGTATCATCTGGGCAAGGCAAATATGGTAGCAGATGCCTTAAGCCGAAAGGCAGTGAGTATGGGTAGCCTAAGTTCACTTTGAGTTTCAGAGCGACCATTGGCCTTGGACATCCTCTCCTTGGCTAACCGTTTGGTTAGGATTGAATTTTCAGATCCTAGCAGAGTTCTTGCCAATGTTGAGGTTCATTCTACCTTGGTTGATCAGATTCGAAGCCATCAGTTTGAGGATCAGCAATTGTGTGACCTTTATGATCAGCTAGTTTAGGGTGAGGCCAGCTGGGCTACTTTAGATTCAGATGGTGTTCTGAGGTTTGATAGTCTTCTGTGTGTTTCGAGAGTAGTGATTTGATTCAGTTGATTCTCCATGAGGCACATTGTTTAAGATATTCCATCCATCCTGGCGCAACAAAGATGTACACGGATTTGAGATAACTTTACTAGTGGGGTGGTATTAAGAGGGACGTAGCAGAGTTTGTATCTCGGTGCTTGAACTGTCAGCAGGTGAAGTTTGAGCACATGAGACCTGGTTGTTTGATGCAGCAACTTCCCATTCCTGAGTAAAAGTGAGAAGGGATCACTATGGACTTCAGAGTTGGATTGCCTCGTACTTCTCGAGGGATTGACTCCATTTGGGTGATTGTCGATCGGGTGACTAAGTCAACACACTTTTTGCTGATTTAGACTACTTACAGTGTAGAGACGTTAGCTCAGATCTACCTTCATGGGATTGTTCGATTGCATGGGGTCCCATCTTCTATCATTTCAGATTGAGGCACTCAGTTCACATCTCAATTTTGGAGGGCTATTCAGCGAGATTTGGGTACAGAGGTTTAGCTTAGTATTGCATTCCATCCTCAAACAGATAGCCAGTCCGAGAGGACTAGTCAGGTTCTGGAGGACATGCTTCAGGCCTGTGTTCTTGACTTTGGACATTCTTGGGATCAGTTTATGCCTTTGGCCGAGTTTTCTTATAATAATAGTTTTCACTCGAGCATTGTCATGGCACCTTTTGAGGCATTGTATAGTAGGCATTGTAGATCACAGGTTGGTTGGTTTGATGGTTTGGAGTCTAGGCCACAGAGTACAGATTTGCTTCGAGATTCATTATACCTAGTCCGAGTGATTCAGGATAGACTTCGAGCAACTCAGAGCAGGCAAAAGAGCTATGCTAATCGTAGACTTCGTTCCTTAGAGTTCAGTGTTTCTAACTTGGTGTTTCTTCGTGTATTTCCTATAAAGGGCGTGATGAGATTTGGTAGGCGGGGCAAGCTTAGCCCCAGGTACAATTGGTCATTTGAGATTCTTCAGAGGGTTGGTGGTGTTGCTTACATATTAGGTTTGCCTCCGATGTTTTTTGCTATGCACCCGATTTTCCATGTGTCGATTTTACGGCTGTATCATCCAGTCGAGTCTCATGTGTTATAGTGCGATTCAGTTCAGCTGGATGAGAGTTTAGCCTTTGTTGAGGAGCCGGTAGCTATTTTGGCCAGAGATGTCAAGAGATTGAGGTCTAGAGAGATTCTGGTTGTTAAGGTTCAGTGGAGGCACCACCCAATTAAGGAAGCTACCTGGGAGACCGAGAAAGATATGCGGGCTCAGTATCCGCAGCTGTTTAAACCTTCAGGTACTTCATTGCTCTTGAATTTCAAGGACGAAAGTCCTTTTTTGTAGTGGATGATTTAATTACACTTCTGATCATTCCCCCATTTACACTTTTCTTGTACTGTTAGAGCTTGCCTGTAACAGCCCCAAGTCATTTATGACTTGCTGGGATCGGTGGTTCGGTGCCCTGGCTGTTTATTTGGTCTTTATGACTGTTTTCCTATTTTAGAGTTGAGTCTTAAGAGTTGAGTTATCAAAATCGTGCGATAGTGATTTGCGATCGTATGACCTTAACCTTCAACCCATATCCAAGGCTTGCCAGCCTAAATTTGAGAATTTTATTAACATCGCGCGTATTTGAAAATATTTAATTTAAAGGTTGAATGTGGTAATAAGTTATATTTTTATTTCCTTCCTAAAATATTTTTAATGTTTATGAAAAAATACTTTTGTTATGATATATTTGTGTATGTATTTATTTTACAAGAGTTTTATAAGTTATTAATATTTTAACAGAGATAGTAAACTTAGTTATATTGAAACTTATTGTTATAATATAGTAGGTTTTATTTAAAATAATTTTCTATTAATTATGATATATTCAAAGAGTTATATTTATTTTATTATGAATCTATGCAATACTCGAGTATGTATATAACGGGACTAAAATATTTTGGGGTGTGTCACCTCCACTTCCACGTGGAAAGTGCAGGGAGTGTACAACAACCCGTAAGTGTGATGGTAGCAACATCCACTAATTGACACATGTAACAATTAATTATTTATGTGTACTTTTAATTGTTAATGGTGTAGTCACCAATTATAGTAAGTTGTATGTGATATATATATGTAGAAAGAGGTGTACATAAGATTATTTTGGGGGGATTCATTTACATCTCATTAAAGGTAGAACATATATAGTTCTATACATTTTCTCAAGAAATTCGTGATTGATTTTTGTGGAAAAAAATATATTTCGACTCTTTATTGGATCTTCAAAAGAAATTCGATTATCTACGTCAAATTTTTCAAGCCTGAATTCGAGTTTGATTTAGTTTTGGAGCTTCTCGGAATAATTCGAGCTTGGACATCATCGTCCTAGCAGCTTATCATCAAACGACAGGTAGGTTACGGTTTAACTCTTTTAGACTTCGCATATATAGGATATAATTGTACTAATTAGCATCTTTGGGTTGGGTTTATTAGCGTGGTACCCCAGATCTAGTCCTCTTCTTCATGCTCATCTAATTTTCACTCCGTTGATTGTAATATTCATTGTAAGTTGATAGTATCACCCTTGTGGTCCTGTGTGGCCTCTTTTTGACTATGGACCATAGATGGTGGGTTATTTGGGAATGTCCGTTAGTCTTGGACATTGATACTCATTGTAGAGCTGGCTATGTGTGTTGTAGAGTGATTGGGCCTGTGCAGGGTCAATAGGTTGATTGTGAGCCGTTGGGCTACTATTTGTGATTGAGCATGCATTCTCATGCATATAAAGAAGTTTTTCACATGTTTTACTACGATATTGGCTTCAGGCCTACTATTGTTGGTTTTCTAAACCTTGCATGGCCCGGGGGCCTGTTTATGTTAAAAATGCTTTGGTACTGTTTTCATGGATCTTCATGGGGTAAGAAAGAGTTAAAAAAGGATGATTTTACCACTATTTACATACTTATACTAGACTCGGTCGGACTAAGCAGCAGACTGGCTTTACTACTATTTTAGACTCGGTTATGTCTGAGCAGCCTTGATAGGGTTGTTGAGACTTATTTCACTAATTTAAGACCTGGATAGACTCTAAGCATGCATTTTTGAGATTTGGTTACTAGTTTGGATCTGGTTGCACTCTGAACTGTTATATTGAGGCTTGAGTTTTAGTATGTGGTCTACGAGTAGACCTCCATGGACCTTGCCATTTCAGAACAAGAACTACGATCCGAGGGTGATCGGAGGAGGGGTGTATGATGGAGTTGAGGTACTCGGGGGAATCCCTTCCATGGATCCTTCCTCTATTGGTACTTTTAGGTACCGGAGGGGTTAACATATGACACCACTATCACTTGGTTTGAGCATATCATATCACATTATGCATATTGTGTTTGGATCCACCCTTGTTTGCTATTTGCTTAGCGTACGCTCCGGTATTATGGGATGCCGGAGGGTTTGTTTTCACTTGTTTGTGTTCCTCGAGTGTATGGGAACCCATGGTATTGTAGGTTGACTTTTAATTATTATGGTATTGATCCTGATTATTGTGTTACTAGCATGACTTGGTTTTAATCTTGTTTTCAAGTGTGTTACCATTATTTTCCTTTCCTCCTTTCTTTTTTACTTTAGGTTATCGGTATACCGCCTTCTTCTTTAACTCTCTTTATATATATTGTTATTGCATGGACCGCAAGTGCATTTCTTTCCTTCCTTCACATGTGTCTTTGAGATATGTATTTCCATTAGCTAGCCTAGCATGATTGTTTTTGCCTTGTATCCTTCTATGCTAGCTTCCATGTGCTTGTTCGTTGTCTCTATGACTACTTGTTTCTTTTATGCTATATTATTGTTTTTATATCTTATATGTGCCTAATCGGCCTATGATACCTACTAGGTATCCATTTTTTGCAATTGGTGCTCATACTATACTTCTGCATCTTCTGGTGCAGATCCGAGTGTGAGTTCTCATCGCTAATCGCACTTTCTCGTGCGAGGTGTTTTTGGTCTATCCGAGACCGAAGGTGAGCTCTTGGCGACCAGGGCTTAGCTTTAGTTTGTCTTCTGTAGTATGTACTCTTTTATCATTCAGAGACATATATATATTTCCTTTTTTGATCCTTTGTACTTTATTGATGTAGTGTCTGCTCTTATACTATGATACTAGGTATTGGGATGGTTTTAGCTACTGTACATACTCGTGTTATTCCTTTTTTAATCTTGTATCCCTTACTTCCGCTTATTTTATGTATTCTTCCGCTTGTTGGTTAGATAGTAGCCCATTACTAACTGTTCTGGACTACGGGGATGGATTAGCCTACTAGGGGGTTATAGGTGCCATCATGACTGAGAATTTGGGTCATGACAGCTTGGTATCAGAGCCCAGGTTCACCAGTGTCATTTTTATAGGAGAAAATATCTAGTAGAGTCCTGCAGATTAGGGCGGAGATGTCCGTACTCAATCTTTGGAAGGCTACGGTGGCATCTTAGGAAATATGACTCTCGTATTGCTTCGATATCGTGCGTCTTATCCTTGATGGTTTCCTAAAATCTCACTTATTCTAGTTCATTCTCCCATAGATGGTTTGTACGAGATCGTCGACATTAGGTGGGGTGAGCCTTCGACTCCAACATCCCTGACTCCAGCTAGGGGTAAAGGAGGCCGCAAAGGTAGAGCTAGAAGAGGTGCCCGAGCAGTGGCACCTGCTAGAGCTCCGAAGGTCGAGGTTGAGCCCGAGTTTATTCCCAAGCAGCAGCATGTGGACCAAAGGACAGCCCAGGTGCCACAAGCTCTAGTGCCAGCTCCAGCACCAACTCCAGTGTTAGCCCCAGTATCAGCTTCAGTGCCAGCATCAGCCCCAGTTCTGTCTTCAGACATTCGGGGTCTACTTCTACAGTTAATGGATATGATCGGGGATCAACTAGATTCTATAGGTGGTCATTCAGGGTCTATTCAATAGTCTTTGGCTACTAGAGGCCAGGGGGCTTCCTATTCTTCGGCCAGCAAGCCCTCTCTTGATCGAGGTTATTTTCATTGTGGTGATGTGGGTCATTTCAAGAGAGAGTGTCCTCTGAGATAGGCATGTAACCAGGTGCAATAGCTGGCCAGGGATATGGTTCCAATAGGTGGAGGTGGCAATGGTAGGGGTCTTCCACAGGATGGGCGAGGAAATAATCAGAGAGGCTGTAGTGGAAACACAGGTAATGGTAATGTAGGGAAGGGTGGAGCGCAGCTTGCTAAGGAGGATTCCCAATTTGATGATAAAGCTCATTGTTATGCCTTCCCAGGCATGTCTAAGTCTGAGGCATTTGATGTTGTGATAACAGGTACTATTCTCATCTATGACTGGATGGCTTCTATTTTGTTTGATCTGGGTTCCACTTATTCTTATGTATATATTAGTTTTTTCCTTGGGTTTGGACTTGGTCTATGATGTTCTTGATTCTCCTGTTCATACTTCTTATCTGGTTGGAGAGTCTGTGGTAGTGACCCATGTGCATCATGTGTTTAGTTCTATTTATGGGTTTTCAGACTTGGGTAGATTTGATGATATTGGATATGTTGGATTTTGATGTTATTCTGGGTATGACTTAGTTGTCTCCTTATCACGCCATTTTGAACTGTAATTCTAAGATAGTGACTCTAGAAATGCCAAGTATGGATAGAGTAGAGTGGGAGAGTGTGTATAAGCCTAAGCCGATGAAAATCATATCTTTTGTTCGAGCTAGAAAGTTAGTGGGGAAGGGGTGTCCAGCCTTCTTAGCTCACCTTTGGGATGTTCGTGCGAAGTCCCCTCCTATTGAGTCGGTCCTGGTGGTTTTTGAGTTTTAGGAGGTATTTCCTACAGATTTGCCTGGTATGCCTACGGACAAGGATATGGACTTTTGTATTGATTTGGAGCCGAGAACTCACCCAATCTCTATTCCTCCTTATCAAATAGCTTCGGCAGAGTTGAGGGAACTCAAAACTCAGTTACAGGAACTATCATATAAGGGATTTATTCATCCCACTACTCCACCTTGGGTTGCTCCAATCTTGTTTATTAATAAGAAGGATGGTAGCATGAGGATGTGTATAGATTACAGGCAGTTGAATAAGGTTACCATCCAGAATAAGTATCTCTTGCCCCGCATAGATGATCGATTTGACCAGTTGCAGGGTGCTTCAGTATTTTTCAAAATTGACTTGAGGTTAGGGTACCATAAGCTAAAGATTCAGCCTGAGGATATACCTAAGACGGTTTTCTGGACTTGTAAAAGTAACTACGAGTTCTTGGTAATGTCGTTTGGGTTGAACAATGCACCAAAGACCTTCATGAGCTTGATGAACAGTATTTGAAGTCATTCTTGGATTCTTTTGTGATAGTTTTTATTGATGACATTTTGATTTACTCCAAGAGCAAAGAGGAACATAAAGGTCATCTTCATATTGTGTTAGGAATTTTGATGAAGCAGTTGTATGCAACATTTTCAAAATATGAGTTATGGTTATCTTCGGTTGCCTTCTTAGGGCATGTGGTATCGGAAAAGGGGGTGATGGTAGATCCCCGGAAGATTGAGGTTGTTAAGATTTGGGTTTGGCCTAGCTCTGTGACTAAGGTTAGGAGCTTCGTGGGTCTTATTAGTTACTACCGCAGGTTTGCCATGAATTTTGCTTCTATTGCTACTCACTTGAGAAGGTTAACTCAAAAGGAGGTGCCATTTGTTTTGTCTGATAAGTGTGAGGAGAGCTTCCAAAAGCTCAAAACACCTTTGACTACAGTCCCTATTCTCTCATTGCCAGTGGAAGGTAAAGATTTTGTTGTACTTTATGATGCTTCGCATTCGTGTTTAGGTGATGTGTTGATGCGGGACATGTATGTCACTGCTTATGCTTCTAAGAAATTGAAGCCACATGAGAAGAATTACCCGACTCATGATTTGGAGTTGGCAGAAGTGGTGTTTGCCCTTAAGATCTGGAGGCACTATCTTTATGGTGTCAAGTGTAAGGTATTCACAGACCATTGCAGCCTGCAGCATGTGTTTATGCAAAGGAATCTGAATCTGAGGCAGAGAAGGTGGATGGAGTTGTTGAAAGACTATCATGAGGCCATCCAGTATCACCCGTGTAAGACCAATGTGGTGGCAGATGCATTGAGCCAGAAAGTGGTGACTATGGGCAATTTGGCTTATTTGGTGGTGTCAAAGTGACACCTGGCTAAAGATGTGCAAAATCTAGCATCCAAATTCATGTAGTTTGGTGTTTCTGAAAGGGGTGGAATGTTGGCTAGTATTGAGGTAAAGTCGACATTTCTGGATGATATTAAGGCCAAACAATTTGAGTAATGAACAATTGAATAAACTTCGAAACAAGGTGGTGTTGGGTGAGGTTTTAGATGCCACCCTTGATGCGTACGGAGTGTTGTAGTTTAGAGGACAGGTATGTGTTCCTTGAGTTTGTGACTTGGTTCAGAATATGTTAGTTGAAGATCATGGTTCGTGATATTCTATTCATCCAGGTGTAATCAAAATGTACCGGGACTTGAGGCAACTTTATTGGTGGCCTGGGATAAAGAAGGGTATAATGGAATATGTGTCCAAGTGCCACAATTGTCAGAAGGTAAAGTATGAACATCAAAGGTCGGCAGGTTTGCTTCAAAGGATGCCCATTCCTGAGTGGAAGTGGGAAATGATAGATATGGAATTCGTGGTAGGTCTTCCTAAGACCTTGGAAAAGTATGACTCAGTTTGGGTCATAGCGGATAGACTAACTAAGTAAGCCCATTTTATTCCTATTAGGGTGGAGTATAACTCTAAGCAATTGGCCAAGATCTACTTCAAGGAGATAGTGAGGTTACTTGGGGTGCCACTTTCCATTATTTCAGATAGAAGTATGCAGTTTACTTTTAAATTTTGGGGCAAGTTGCATGAAGAGTTGGGAACCCAACTCACTTTTAGCATAGCCTTTCACCATCAGACTAACGAATAGTCGAAAAGGACGATTCATATGCTTGAGGATATGTTGAGGGCATGTGTGATTGACTTCGGAGCCATTAGGATCAAATCTTGTCATTGTGTGAATTCTCATACAACAACAGTTACCACTCCAGTATTGACATGGCACCATTTTAGGCACTTTATGGGAGGGGGGTTTAGATCGCCCATAGGATGGTTCGAGGAAGGTGATGTGAAGCCTCTGGGCATTGATTTGGTGAAGGAAGCTTAGGAAAAAGTGAGATGTATTCAAACTAAGTAGTTGGCAGCCTAGAGCAGGCAAAAGGAGTATGCGGACCACAAGGTAAGGGACATAACATTTTAGGTTGCTAAACAGGTTTTGTTGAAGGTGTCACTATGAAGGAAGTCATGAGGTTTGTCAAGAAGAGCAAGCTTAGCCCTCGGTACATTGGTCCATTTGAGGTTTTCAGATATATGGGGCCGATAGCATACAAGTTGGCATTGTTGCGCAACTTGTTAGAGTTCATCCGGTATTTCATGTATCCATGCTGAAGATATACCATGGGGATGGGAATTATATCATCAAGTGAGATTCATTCTGTCTATATAAGGATCTTATTTATGAGGAATAGATGGTTGTTATTCTTATTGGGATATCCAGAAGTTGAGGACAAAGGAGATTAGATTGGTAAAGGTTCAATGGAAGTATCATCCGATTGAAGAAGTAACTTCGGAAACAGAGAAGGACATGCGAGACAAGTACCCTCACTTGTTTGAGAATTCAGGTACTATTTCTTCTTAACTTAGCTCTTTTTCTGGTTTGATTATTTAGAGATGAACGATGGGTAAATTGATATCTATTGTAACGACCATTTCTGTTATTATATTTGATCAAGTCGTACGAGAATTGGGTTAGAAATTTCTCTAGAATTGGAAGTTAAAAATTTCAGTCTAGGCTAATCTTGGATGAAATCTGAGTAGGGTGAGGTCTAGGGAAATTCGGGGAGGGATTGGGTTAAATTGATAAATCATAGCATGATTTACCTAAGAAAATAAGGAGTTTGTAGGACTTTTCAGAAGTAAATTCGAGTGAGTAGAACTCCTAATATCAAACTTGACATAAAGGGGTTAGTATAGGAAGTCATTGTTTGAGGGTGTGTTGTGAAAAAGGCAAAACTGGGAGATTTTCCAAGTTTTTGCCTCGCCACACCCGCTATAGTGGGTGGCAGGACATTACTACGATGCTGCTATAGCAGAGAAAATCCCGCTATAGTGGAAGTCAGAGTCGATCAACTCCATTATAGCAGAAGGTTGCCACTACACTGGTACCTCTATAGCAGCACTGGGTCGCTATAGCGGGGTTTAGCACTGTTAATGCAGAAACTTCCCTAAAAATATTCATTATTTCATAAACATTTTGGGGAAGGCAGAGGCGATTTGGGGCGATTTCCATCATTTTTCAACCAGATTTTTTCATTAAGTTAAGTATTTTATCCCCGTAAACTAGTACTTTGATTATTATATCCTAGAATCGTTAGTTACAGGCTTTGGGGAGGGTTTATCTTGACCTAAGATGAAAAATCTGGTGTATGAAGGATTATAGGGTATAAAAACCTTGGGTTTTGTTTATAAGTTGTTTATTCATGATTTCATTACAGTAATTTGCTAGTATAACCATAGAATTGGTAGTTACTAGGTGAATTATTTGTAGGAAGACCCTAGGGTAGGTTGAATGATCATGAATTTGGCCTGGGGGTTCATAATTAGGCTATAATCCATGATATTTGAGGCCATGGGTTGAAATTTTACTTGCATTTATGTTTTTAGACCACAATCAAGCCGAGATTGCCAGGAAAGGGAAAGTTCAGGTTTGATAGAGCATTTCAGGCTTAGATTGAGGTAGGTGATGGTTCTTTGTAACTCAATTTTCATTATGTGTGAATAATAACTGTCTCGTTAGTATTACTTGCACAATTCATGTTTAAGGACAAAGGGAATGATTGTTAATGATATCCTAAGTGTTAATTACATGCAATGTGTATTTTGAAAACTTGTTCGTTTTACAAGTGTTGTATGTTATCATTATTGTTGTGATATCTATCTCTCATTGGTTGGCTTGTGTACCATGCCTGGTATAGGTTTATTTGTGATTGGCTCAAGTACCACGCCAGTACAATACATGGACAAGAGCTCATCCCCTGAAGGTCATGACTAGTGGGCAACTATAAGACCCTAAGCATGTGTGTAAAGGTTTACTTGCTATTCATATGAGTTGGTTCCTGGAGTGAACTGTGCTTGTCTGTTTGTTGATTTTTATTCACATCTGTTGGTTCTTTGAGAGGACTGGGATTTATTGCTACTTGACATATATGTTTGTCCTTTAGTGGCTGAGTTAGTGTATTTAAGTGCTAAGTTAGTTTCTTATGCAAACTGGGGTTGCATGTTAAGTGTCATAGATGATGTCCTGGGGATCCTAGGTTGGTTCAGGTTATTTGCAAGCTGTGACATGCTTGTATGTGGTCTGTGTACTTGTGTAGTTGGACATGACTTATATGGTTGTTGAGTCAGAATGTTGACTGGGAGTCTTATTGGTAGTCACTTGACTTGACTTGTTAAATGTTGTCTTGTTATACTATATTGCTGTTATATGTTTCATATTTCATATTTTGGGAGCTGGCCAATGATTCTACCAGTACACTATTATTTCTTGTGTACTGATATTGTACTTGCTCTTCTTTTGTTGAGTACAGGGCATATTTCGGCGGCTGCTATGAGACCTTAGTTGTGAGACTGACAGTTTCTGAGTTCAAGGGTGAGCTGCATTTTCTGGGCTTCCATGAATTCTTCAGTCATTCCTGGTCCATTGTTCAAACTTAGACTTTATCTTAGTTTTGGTGTCGCATCCCCTTCTTTCAGATGGTTAGTATAGAGTTTTGGTACAATGACTTTCATATTCTAGGGGTTAATTTCCGCAGATGTTTGTTTCTCATTTTAAACTATGAATTACTGGTTTATTTAATGAAGATTTCTTAATTGTCTAATCCTTTGGTTAAAGTATTGGGTTGGTTTTTATTCTCCCACATGGGTTTAGCGTGGGTGCTACTCGCGGCGGTTTAAGGTGGTTACAATAAAGAGAAGTATTATAATTTTTTCACAATCTCAAAACTATAATTAATCTTTCACGCATATATATTATCTTTTCATATAATATGCTTCTTATTTTTCACGAACTTGAAAGCTTACATTTTCTAATTATACATGCAACATATGTATATGCAAATCAATTTGCACTATTTTTCAAAGGAATCATATGTTATTTCTAATCATGCATGTCATTAAAGATTATCAGAAAATGATTATCTGCCTAGCATCAGATTTTTACAAAAAAAAACAATAGGTAGAGATTAAATAAAGAATAACGTTTAGAAGATAGAACCCAAATTTCATTGATAACTTTTCTTTTGATTATGACATTGATGTTGTCTACTTGGTCATTTTCATAGTCACAGTCAGCAAAATACTCTAAAATTTTGAGATCGATTTCTGCAACACTCCATCACAAGTATTTGACCTCTATTCAATACCAATTGTTATGCTATGATTGATAGTTTCATCAATACAACAACAAAACCTTAACGAATCTTCAAAATTCTTCTATGGAAAAGAATAAATGACTTTAATGAACCTTACATCTTCAAGATAATATTTCAAAAAAAATATATAGTCCTTGATTTATTTAATTTTTTTTACTTTTATACATAATAGAATTTTCATGTAAGATATACTGACTCTATTGTAATGACCCTTTCGGTCGTTTATGCGTTTGCACCTTCTTTGTACTGTTAAAGCCTTCCTATAGTGGCCCTAAGTCATTTATGGCTTGCTAGGAATGGTGGTTCGGTGCCCTGACCGTTCGTTTGGCCGTTATGGTCGTTTTCCTATTTTAGAGCTTTAACTTAGGAAATCATTGACTTCGGTCAATATTCTTGGTAAACCCACTCAAAATCAAATTTCGATAGTTCCGTTAGCTTCGGAGCATGGATTTTGGTCTAGATGGACCCTTGGTCAGGGTCTGGGAGCTTTTGATTTGGTTTTGTGTGAGTTTTTGTGTTTTCTAGCCAGTTGAACTTGAAAGTTTGACTTTGGTCAATATTCGAAGAAGACGACCTCGGATGAAAATTATAACCACGCTATTAGCTCCAGAATGTTGACTTTGGATTAGGGGAACCTTTGGGTTGGGTCCCGAGGCTTCTGGACTCATTTTAGACCGTAGGGTTCAATTTTTAAAAGTTTGGCCTAAAGTTGGTTCTTGGGCGTGGGGCCCAATTTTTGTCGTATCGACCTCCATTTGGATTTTTGTTATTCTCAATGTGTCCGGAATGCCATTTTTAGTCAAATACCTAAGCTCAATTGCGTTTGTGGGACTCCGGACTCATTCTCAGAGGTCCATTTGATCAAAATCTGCCAAGGGTGGCCTTGGCTATTACTGTTACTGTCATGGCCGCTGGGATATCGTATGGGCCACGCCTACGCGAGCGCACCTGCGCCTGGGGGCCGTGCGTGTGCGTTAAGCTTATCCCTAGCTTCCAGCGCCCCTGCGCCTTCTCTCTCACCAGTGCATGCGCGCCTGCGCCTGCAGGGCTGTCGTGGCGCCTGTTGTGGCTAGCATTTAAGTTGTTGGCCTCTCATTTTCCAGCCTTCTCTCCGCCCTTTTCCACCTTGAATCCTCCATTGAAACATCTCAAAAATTCCATTTTCTTTCACTTTGGCTTACCAGCTCTTGGAGGGGAAGTGTAGCTTGCTTCGTAATCATTTTTCTCATCCACAATTCTGTAAGTTTCATTCTTAATTTCCATTTTAATTCCATCAAATGCCTCCTTTGATTTCTTGAATTGGGAGGACTATTTTAGCCTGGATTCTCGTTGAATTTTCATAATTCTTTGAGCATGCACCCTTGGGACCGTTATGATCATCTTATGCTCATTCATTTTCAGCTTTGGGTTGCAGAGCCCATGGGCCCGCCGATGACCCTAATTTTGACTTGGCTATAGTTATAGCAATATGGGTATGGTTAGTCTCATTTTAACTCGTAGTTTATATTCTTGATAGTTCGATTTTCATTCGGAGTTTCTTGGAGCGGTTCGGGCTTGGACATCGTCGTTCTAGCAGCTTGTCATCGAATGATAGGTACGTTACAACTTAACTCCTTTAGACTTTGCATATATAGGCTATATGGGTACTAATTAGCATCCTTGGATTGAGTTTATTAGCTTCGTACCCCAGACCTTGTCTGTTCCTTCGTATAGTTATTATTTTATACCTTTGGTTGTTGAATTCATTATAGTTATTGATATCACCCTTGTATAGATGGTGGGTTATTCGGAATGTCTGTGAATCCCGAACATCATTATAAGTGTTATAGAGCTGGTTATCTTTGTTGTAGAATGATTAGAGCCTGTGTAGGGCCGATAGGTTGATTGGGAGCCGTTGGGCTACTGATTGTGTTTGAGCATGCCATTATCATGCATATAAAGGGATTTCTACATGATTTTCACTACGATTTTGGCTTTGGGCCTACCTTATATGGTTTTCCAAATCTTGCATCGCCTCAGGGGCCCATTTTTGGTAAAAATGTTTATGAAATGGTTTGGTACTGTTTAAATGGATCTTCTTGGAGTAAGAAAATTTAAAAGAGAAATTCATCATACTTTTCCTACTTATACTAGACCCGGTTGAGCCGAGGTGCTAGACTTATTTTTTTATTGATGAGTAATGATATTAGACTTGGTAAAGTTGGGCACCGGACTTGATTTACTACTGTTTTAGACCCGAATATGCTCGGGCACCCTTGAAGGGGGGTTTTTGAGACTTATTTCACTGTTTTAGACTTGGATAGACTCCAGGCATGCATTATCGAGAGTTGGTTACTAGTTTGGATCCGGCAACACTCCAGACTATTATATCGAGGTTTGAGATTTAGTATGTGATCTACGAGTAGACTTCCATGGACCCTCTCATTTCGGACCAAGTGCTATGGGCTGAGGGTGACCAGAGGGGGGTGTATGGTGGAGTAGAAGGTACTCGGGGGAATCCTTTCCATTGATCCTGCCTCCATTGCACCTTTAGGGTACCGGAGGGGGTTATATACGACACTAATATCATACTTAGTTCAACATACCATATCATATCATCCATTTTTGTGAGATTCCACCCTTGTTTGTTATTTGCTGAGTGTACGCTCTGGTAGTACGAGATGCAAAATGATTTGTCTTCACTTGCTTGTGTTCCTCGAGTGTATGGGAACCTGTGGGACTGTAGGTAGACTTATTGTTACTCTATCGCGATATTGATTCCTATTATGGTTGCATATGAGATTGGATATTGATAAAGTTGTTCTTGGGTTACCGATTGATAGTTTCTTGACTTGAGATTAGTATGCTTAGTTTGGTTATTAAATCTTGTTTTCGAGCTTGACTATCTTTATTTTTCTTTTTCCTTCTCTTTTCAGTTGAGGTTACCGGTATACCGCCTATTTCTAAATCTCTCCTTATATATTATTGTTGCAAGGATCCCATGTGCGTTATTTTCTTTTTTCACCTGTGTATATGATGTATATATATCTAGTAGCTAGTCAAGTATGTTTTTTGTTTCTTGTATCTTTCTATGCTAGCTTCCGTGTACCTATTCATTGCTTCTGTGACTAATTGCTTTACTTCTACTATATTACTGTCTTTATATCTTATATGCGCTCAGTCGGCCTATGATGCTTACTGGGTACCCATTGCTTTGCAATTGGTGCTCATACTAGACTTCTGCATCTTCTGGTGAAGATCCTAGTGCGGGTTATTGTCGTTAGCTCATGGAGACTCGTCCGAGGAGATTTTGGACCATTCCAGACTGTGGGTGAGCTCTTGGCGACCGGAGCTTCGTTTTTAGTTTATCTTTTGTATCATGTACTTTATTACTATTTGGAGAAATCTGTATGTATAATTTTGGATCTTTTGTACTATGTTGAGGTAGTTCCGGCTCTATACTATGATACCAGGTTTTAGGGTTTGGTTTAGCTTCTGTATTTATTATATGTATTCCTGTTGCTTATTTTTTCATCTTATTCCCTTGCTTCTGCTATTTATATTGTTCTTTTGCTTACTTGTTAGATAGTAGCCCATTACTAACCATTTTCGGCCATGGGAATTGGTTCGCCTACTAAGGGTTGTAGGTGTCATAATGACTAAGAAATTGGATCATGACAGCTTGGTATCAGAGCCCCAGGTTCACGGGTGTCATCGGTATCGGAGCCAATGTCTAGTAGAGTCCTGCGGATCGAGGTGGAGACGTCCGTACTCAATCTTTGGAAGGCTACAATGACATCTTAGGAAACATGGACTTTCTTGCTTCTATCTCGTGCGTAGTATCCTTGAAAGTTTCTGGAAATCTCACTTGTTCTAGTTCACTCTTCTGCAGATGGTTCGTACGAGGTCATTAGCTTCTGGCAGTGGAGAGCCTTCAACCCCTGCACCTCCGACCCCAGCTAGAGGTCGGGGTGGTCGCAGGGGTAAGGGTAGAGGTAGTCCTCGAGCAGCGACACCAGTTAGAGCTGTTAGAGTTGAGATAGAGCCCTAAGAATGATTATGAGCCAGAGTGTGTTCCTGAGCAGTAGCATGTGGACCCAAGGACAGCCCAGGTGCCACCAGCTCCAGTGCCAGCTTCAGCACTAGCTGCTGAGTCAGCCCCAGCCCAGTCTACAAATATTTGGGCTTTACTTAAACATCTTTTGGGTATGATTAGAGAGAGACCATCTGAGGTAGCACATACATCCACTCAGGGGGAAGCCCTGGGTGTTTTGAGTTCAGGAGCGCATCCTACTACTGCGGCTCCCCGTGCTGAGGTTATTCCAATTCTAGTTGTTGCACAGCCTCTTACTCCTCGCCCAGTTATGATAGAGATAGAGTAGAAGGCATTGGGCAGATTTTTTAGGTTAGCACCACTTAGATTTTCTGGTGCATCGGGTCAGGATCCACATGACTTCATTACCACTTTTGAGGAGATGTTATATCACTTGGGTTTGTTAGAGTCTCACGGGATCGGATATACTACTTATCAACTAGAGGGTCTAACAAAGTTATGGTGGAGGGCACAGGTAGCTTGCAGACCATCTTCATCACCACCGTTGCCTTGGTACGAGTTCTATTAGGCCTTTATGGCCAAGTTTTTGCATCAGAGTGATCGCGAGCGTCCCAAGGAGTAGTTCACTAGGCTTTCATAGGGATCTATGTCTATATTTATATACGAGACTCGTTTCTATCAGCTGGCTCTATTTGGGACTATGATCTTTCCTACCGAGCCAGACAGGAATCACATATTTTTTTAAGGATTACGGACAAAGCTTAGACAGTCAGCCGAGATATTAGTTGCTAGTGGTCGATCAATTCAGGCTATCGCAGACTATGTCCAAAGTATGGAGGACTTGCACCGTCATGTTCCGGGGGCCAGAGATAAGAGGCCTCATCATCAGTGTAGCTACAATAGTTCTCATCATGGTGGTAGAGGTTCAGGCGAGTAGGGCCGGGGTTATTGATTACAATAGCACCAGGGTTAATCCAGTTGACCAGTTTAGGCTTCGCTTTAGACTTCGGGTAGTTCTCAGTTTGAGCAGGATCAGTTTTTAATGGGTGCAGCTTCCAGGGCATCAGGCCATGGTATCCATAAAGGTTCTGCTGGTACATCTTGACAGTTCAGGCCATTAGGGCCTTGCTATAACTGTGGTGTTGTTTTCCATTATACTAGAGATTGCCTCCAGTGGGGTACAGTTCAGTCAGCTGCTCAGCCAGCCAAGCCATTACGAGCAGTTCAGCCACCAGTTAGAGGAGGTGGTGTGCAGGCTCTAGGTGGTGCCGGAGGTGGCTGAGTAGCTGGTAGGGATAGTGGTCGGGAAGGTAATGGTTGTCGTCAGTTTTATGCAATCCCTGGGATAACATAGTCAGAGGACTCGGATGCTATGATTACAGGTACAATTTATGTATGCCATTAGTCAACTATGGCTTTATTTTATCCCGGATGTACTTATTTTATGTATCTGCCTACTTTATGATTTGTTTGGGGTTGGCTAGTGAGCCATTATCTGTGCATGTATCTGTTTTGACCCCTGTAGGAGATTATTTAATAGTTGATCGGATTGTGAGATCCTATATGATTTCTGTTGGTAATTTGGAGATTTGGGGTGATTTGATGATTCTTGATATGTTAGGCTTTGATGTGATACTGTGCATGGACTGGTTATCCGTCATCATGCAATTTTGGATTGCTATGCCAAGATTGTTACCATATCCATGGTCAGTGTATCCCTGATTGTGTTGCAGGGTTCTGTTAGCCGTGCACCGTCTGGGATCATCTCTTGTCTTCAAGCTAGGAAGTTGATTTCTCGCGGGTGTTTAGCTTATTTGGCATATGTCTGAGATGCTAGTGCTGACCCTTTATCTCTTGAGTCTATTCCTATGGTTAGAGACTTCCTAGATGTGTTCCCTACTGACCTTCCAGGCCTTCCACCTAAGAGAGATATTGACTTTGCTATTGAGTTAGAGCCGGGCACCAGGCCCATTTCCATTTCTTCTTACCGTATGCTTCAGCTGAGTTGAGAGAGCTTAAGAAGGAGCTCCAGGACTTGTTAGCTAAGGGTTTTATTAGGCCATGTGTGTCTCCTTTGGGTGCTTTTGTTATGTTCGTTAAGAAGATGGATGGGTCGATGCGGATGTATATTGATTATTGCCACCTGAATAAGGTGACTATGAGGAATGGGTATCTGATGCCGTGTATAGATGATTTTTTTGATCAGCTTCAGGGTTCAACCATTTTTCAAAGATAGATTTCAGGTCAGGCTACCACCAGTAGAGGATTAGGGCGTAGGACATCCCTAAGACAATATTCAGGACACGTTATGGCCATGATGAGTTCCTAGTGATGTCTTTTGGATTGACTAATGCCCCTCTAGCTTTCATGGACTTGATGCATAGAGTGCTTAGCCCGTATTTGGATATGTTCATAATAGTATTCATTGATGACATCTTGATATACTCACGGAGTAGAGATGAGCATGAGCAGCACTTAAGGATTATAATTCAAACTTTGAGAGATCACCAGCTTTATGCCAAGTTCTCAAAGTGCGAGTTTTGGCTTGAGTCAGTTGCATTCCTAGGACATGTGGTGTCTAAGGATGGGAATAGAGTTGATCCGGGTAAGATTTCAGCAGTTCATGATTGGCTGAGACCTACTGCTCATACCGAGGTTAGCAACTTTATTGGGTTAGCAGTGTACTATAGATAGTTCGTCGAGGGGTTTTCTTCCATAGCAACACCCTTGACTATGCTAACTAGGAAGGATGTCCCATTTCAGTGGTCAGATCAGTGCAAGGATAGCTTTCAGAGGCTTAAGTCCTTGTTGACTTCAGCTCTAGTATTGACTTTGTCGATTGAGGGTCAGAGTTTCTATGTGTATTGTGATGCTTTTGGGGTTGGTATTGGTTGTTTATTGATGCATCAGGGTCATGTGATAGCATATGAATCAAGGCACCTAAAGGTTCACGAGTACAACTACCCTACTCATGACTTGGAGTTGGCGGCGGTAGTTTTTGCGCTCAAGATCTGGAGGCACTACTTATATGCGCTTCACTGCAAGATATTCATCGATCACCGTAGCCTTAAGTACATCACGAGTCAGTGGAATATGAACTCGAGGCAAGGTAAACGTGGTAGAAGATTCCTTGAGTCAGAAGACGATGACTAAGGGTAGCCTAGCTTCATTTTCAGTTTCACAGCGGTCGTTGTCTTTGGACATCCAGTCCTTGGCTAAGCGCTTGGTTTGTCTTGACTTGTCAGATCCTAGCAGGGTTCTCTCCAGTGTTGAGGTTTGGTCTACCTTGGTTGATCAGATTCAAAGCCATCAGTTTGAGGATCACCGATTGTGTGACCTTCTAGATCAGGTTGTTTGGGGTGAGGCCAGCCGGGCTACTCTAGATTTAGATTGGGTTCTGAGGTTTGATAGTCGACTTTGTGTTTTGATAGTTGAGGATTTTATTCAGTTGATTCTTCATGAGGCACATTGTTCCTTACATTCCATCCATCCTGGCGCAACCAAGATGTATAGAGACTTGAGATAGCTTTACTGGTGGAGTGGTATGAAGTGGGACATAACGGAGGTTGTATATAGGTGCTTGAACTATCAGTAGGTGAAGTTCGAGCACATGAGACCTGGTGGTTTGATGCAATGACTTCCCATTCCTGAGTGAAAGTGAGAAGGGATTACTATGGACTTCGTAGTACGGTTACTATATACTTCTAGGGATTTCGACTCTATTTGGGTGATTGTGGATTAGTAGACTAAGTCAGCTCTATTTAGACACAACATACAGTGCCGAGAGGTTAGATCAGATTTACCTTCATAAAGTTGTTTGGTTGCACGAGGTCCCAGCTTCTATCATTTCAAACCGCAGCACTCAATTCACATCTCAGTTTTGTACAACTATTCAGCGAGATTTGGGTACAAAGGTTCAGCTTAGTACTGCATTACACCCTCAGATAGATGTCCGGTACGAGAGGACTATTCAGGTCCTAGAGTACATGCTTTGGGTCTGTATTCTTGACTTTAGTGGTTTTTGGGATCAGTTTATGCCTTTGGCTGAGTTTGCTTATAATAATAGCCTTTATTCGAGCATTGCACCTTTTGAGGCATTGTATGGTAGGCGTTGTAGATAACCAGTTAGTTGGTTTGATGGGTTGGACTCTAGTCCACAGGGTAGAGATTTACTTCCATATTCCTTAGACCGAGTCTGAGTGATTCAGGTAGACTTCGAGCAGCTCAGAGTAGGCAGAAGAGCTACATTAATCGTAGACTTCCTGCCTTGGAGTTCAGTATTGGTGATTTAGTATTTCTCGGTGTGTCGCCCATGAAGGGTGTTATGAGATTTGGTCGATGGGGCAAGCTTAGCCCCAGGTACATGAGTTAGCTTTGCCTCCGATGTTTTCATCTATGCATCTTAATTTTCATGTTTCGATGTTGAGACGGTATGTTCCAGATGAGTCTTATGTGCTGCATGTGTAACACCCCATAATCCGAACCAGCTATTGAATTTTGAATCCAGCGAATTTTCTACATTTTCTGCAACTGTAGGTCACCACGGGCAGTGCCATGGGCGTCATAGCTCAGAAGGCCCGTGAGGTGCCTCGTGGGAACTAAACAGTGAGATTGTGCAAAGTTTGCCTCAGCCATATGGGCAGTCATGACGGTCGTCGCATGTATGAAGGCCTATGGGAATCCGCCATCGTGATCCCCCAGCCGTTCTTCCCCCCATCACCCTAGTTTCCCTGATGGGTTAGTCCACGGGCGTCGTGGGTACGATGACCCGTAGGTGCAAGTCATCAGATTGATCCAGGGATCCTTCCCCTAGTCCTCCCTTATCTCGACGGGAAACCCCACAGGTGTCGCAGGTGCAATGGGCTATAGGAGCTCGTCGTCGAAATGGTCCAGCAGACCCCAACCAAGGTCCCCCCCCCCCCCCCGCTTGATGTTTTGGCCGATGGGCCATCATGGGAACGATGCCTGTCGGGTAGCCCTTGGGATGGCCCCTTTTCCTGCAGTTTCTTATTTTAGTCCCAGGGGCATTTTAGTCATTACCCACCCTCTTAAATCCTAAGTGAGGTCATTATGGACATTTCAAGAAGGGTTTTCACCCTTATTAGCCTAAGTCCCTTCTCATTCACCTCCCAAAAGGGAAAGAACTCTCTCAAGCTCAAGGTCTGAAGCTCCAAGTCTAAGTCTCCTAGTCTTTTCAATTTCAAGTGGGTTAGCTTCAATCAAGGTATGTGGATAATCAACAGTGGGTTCCTTCCACCCTTGTGCCCAAAACCCCTAAATTGTATTTTTGATTTCATGAACTTTCAAATTAGGGTTCTTACCTAATTCTTATGGGGTTTTGCTATATATTGTCTTCTCATGGTTTAATTATGAAATAACTATTAAATTGCATGATTTTGCATGGGTTTTGACATATGAACTCCTTTATCATGAATTGAAGGCTAATTGAAGAAAATTCTACATGCATGAAGTGATTTTAGTAATTGGGTATTTGTAGCATGTTTTCATGAATTCCAAGTAAATTGCATGCCTAGTTCCTATGTTTTATGAAAGAATATGTGAAATTGAACTAGTGCCATGCAAGTTTTTAAGTTATGAATTATTATGCAAGACAAGACACTTGATGTACCATCAATGCTCATGAATCATTTTCTAAACGAAGGTTCGTGAGTAGTATGAAGATCCGGGTTATGAATATGTTTATGAACAAGTTTTGATATCGAGATATTTCACATGTATGTTAGCCTCATGCTATGTATATATATGTTTTGGAAGTAGTATTTAGCATCGAGTTGGACTGGGTGAGAGTACCCTTAGTCCCAGAACTATGTGCCACCGTAGATGCCCTCTGTGGCTTATGACAAGATCCTGGTATGACATGGTTCTAACCTTGGCTGGTTAGGATAGCTTTTTTTTTAGTGTGGGTGCATGACACTGGACTCCATGTAGCTCAGTATGGTTTATGTCGGTTAAGAGAAACTCCTCACACGATTATTTTCAAGTTATGAAGTTGCATGATACTTTACTTTGAAACTTGGTTTTACTCCATGTTTATGCCTTGAATCTTGATAAACTCTTATGCTACCTTTTTTTTTTTGAAAGAGCTCATTTTAAGCATGTTTTAAGTATGTTTTGTCATGACTATGCATATCTCACATGCTCAGTACTTCCTATATTACTGACGTATTTTGCATTGCATCCTATTGACGATGCAGATTCAGGTTCCCTTCCTCAAGCACGTGGCTAGAGATTTTAGGCCATTTCCAGTCAGTGATTGGTGAGTCCTCATTCTTCAAGGTCTAGTTATGACTCTAGTTAGTTTTAGATATTTACTTCCGTACTTTGAGTTAGCTAGGGTCTTGTCCTAGCAACTCTTTATGTCTTATGTAGAGGTTTTTCAGACATAACCAGTATTCGAGTCACTCTTTTAAAAACTATGTTTTGTATCGACTTATCGTTTATGGATGTGGATTGCCTACTATTCTGTCTATGCTTACACTATGTTTTCTTATGAATGACTGAGTATGCCATGACCAAGGGTTAGTCAAGGGCCTTCGTGCCTTGGATCCCGTGTTACGTCTAGGGGTAACTTCGGGGCGTGACAAACTTAGCATCAGAGCCTCAGTTCAAGAGTCCTAGGATGTCTAAAAGCTGCATCGAGTAGAGTCTCCTTCATGTGTGTGAAGCTCACCACACATATGAGAGGGAAGCTATGAGATGTCTTAGAAAACTTCACTTCTTTCATGATCTTATCGTGCGATAGAGTTTAACTCTAGTACTCCTCTAATCTTTACCTTGTACATTTCAGATTATGCCTCGATGTGCTATGCCTCACCGAGCCTCTCAAAATGCTGCTCCTCTAGTTTTGGCTCCCGAGGTCATGATTGAGGATCTCAGGAATGCCATCCATTTGCTTGCCCAGACCATGGCCGCTCAGGCCAACCAGCTGGCTCCTATCCTCGTCCACCCTCAAGGTGGGGTAGCGGCTCGAGTTCGTGATTTTGTCCAGATGAACCCACCTAAATTTTAGGGTTCGAAAGTAAGTGAGGACCCACTTAGCTTTATTGATGAGGTGAAGAAGATCTTTGATGTTATGCAAGTGTTTGGTATTGATTGTGTGGAGCTCGCATCCTATCAACTCAAGGATGTAGCTCATATCTGGTTCACTCAATGGAAGGAAGCTAGAGCTAGGGACGTGGTCCCTATGACTTGGGAGTGTTTTGAGAGAGCCTTCATTGACCAATTCTTTCCTCGAGAGTTGAGGCAAGTGAAGATTGAGGAGTTTGCGAACCTGAGACAGGGGTCAATGTCAGTCCAAGAGTACAGTTTGAAGTTCACTCAGTTGTCGAGGTATGCCCCCTCTATGGTAGCTGACCCGCATGGCCAAATGAGTAAGTTTATCTATAGGGATTCAGATATGGTGAAGAAGGAGTGCAGGTCTGCTATGCTGTTGAGTGATATGAACATTTCCAGACGTATGACTCATGATCACCAGATCGAGAGAGACAAGCTTAGGGAAATGTCTAGGGAGAACAAGAGAGTTAGATCTGAGAGTTCATATTTTGGCCATCAAAGGTCCGGTGGTGGACATCGCTCCTCGTTTCAGAAGAAATCATCAGAACCCGTGCATTCTTCAACCAGTGCTCATTCTCAAGCCTCTAGGCCTCATTATGATCAGACTGGTAGAGGATCTGGTTCTTATTTGCAGTCTCAAGGGACTGTTGCTAGAGGACCATCCCATCCCATTTGCATCAAGTGTAGGAAATATCACCCAGGAGAGTGTTGTGCAGGCACCGGAGCATGCTTTGGGTGTGGACAGGCTTGACACATGATTATAGATTGCCCTTCGGCTAAGAAGGGGCAGGGAGGTTGTAGGGCTCAGTCTACTCCAGCAGCCCAGGAGGTCGACCAGCCCAGCAGGGCACAGCTTCTAGTTCTGGTGGTCAGCGCTAGAACCGCCTTTATGCTATGTCCTCTCGTCAGGACCAGGAGGGTTCCCCAGATGTTGTCACTGGTATGTTGAAAGTGTTCTCTTTCGATGTGTATTCTTTGTTGTACCCCGGTGCCTCCTTATCTTTTGTGACACCTTATGTAGCATGTAAATTCGAAATTTGTCCTGAATTACTTTTAGAATCCTTTTGTGTTTATAGTCATGTTGGTGAGTCAGTCCTAGCCAAAAGAATCTATCGAAACTTACTATCTCATTCCTTGATAGAGTCACTTTAGCGAATTTAGTAGAGTTAGAGATGACGGATTTTGATGTTATTATTGGTATGGATTGGTTGTATGCTAGTTATGCTTCGGTTGATTGTCGTACTCGGGTTGTCAGTTTTAAGTTTCCAAATGAACCTGTCTTAGAATGGCAAGATACTCCTCCTTCCTCAAAAGGTCATTTCATATCTTAACTTAAGGCTAGGAAGATGATTTCTAAGGGTTATGTGTAGCGCCTCAATTTTTTTTGAATTAAGTTTAATACTTTATGTGTTCACTCAAAAGGAATTGAATTTACGACAAAAGAGATGGCTCGAGCTTCTCAAGTATTACGACATGAGTGTGCTCTACCATCCGAGTAAGGCCAATGTTGTAGCGGATGCACTTAGTAGATTGTACATGGATAATGTGTCTTCAGTTGAAGATGGAAAAAAGGAATTGGTTAAGGAGGTTCATTGGCTTGCTCGGTTGAGAGTTTACCTTATGGACTCAACAAAAGGTGGGGTTATTGTCCAGAATGATTCCGAATCATCTTTGGTGGCTGAAGTGAAGGCAAAGCAAGACAGTGATCCTATTTTGCTTCAGCTAAAGGGTGCAGTCCATCATCAAAGGGTTGAGGTTTTCTCTCAAGGGGGAGATGGTGTGCTTCGCTATCAAGTTCGATTGTGTCTGCCAGATGTAGATGGGTTGAGATAGCACATTCAGACTGAGGCTCACAGCTCCAGATATTCCATTCACCCCGGTGCCACCAAGATGTACCGTGACCTATAGGAAGTTTATTGGTGGAATGGTATGAAGAAGGACATAGCTAATTTTGTGGCTAAATGTCCTAACTGTCAGCAAGTAAAGGTCGAGCATTAGCGACCAGGTGGCATGATTCAGGATATTGACCTTCCTACTTGGAAGTGGGAAACGATCAACATGGACTTCTTAGGTAGTCCGTTTGTTAGATTGAATTGAAGCTTATATAACAACACAACCGGGGCCTTATTAATACGGGTTTGCCTCATACTCGAAGGTAACACGATTCTATTTGGGTGATTGTCGACTGGATGACTAAGTTATCCCACTTCTTGGCTATTAAGACTACAGATTAAGCGAATAATTATGCCAGACTCTACATACGAGAGATATTTCCGATTGCATGGTGTCCCATTGTCCATCATTTCAGATAGGGGTACTCAGTTTACATCCCAGTTTTGAAGATCGTTTCAGAGAGGTCTTGGTACTCAGGTGAAGCTTAGCACAGATTTTAACCCTCAGAAAGATGGTCAGGCAAAGAGTACCATTCAGACTTTGGAGGACATGTTGAGAGCTCGTGTGATTGATTTCAAAGGTAATTGGGATGATCACTTACCTCTTATCGAGTTTTCCTACAACAACAACTTTCACTCTAGCATCCAGATGCCTCCGTATGAGGCACTTTATGGTCGGAGGTGTAGATCTCCTATTGGTTGGTTTGAGGTAGGTGAGGCAGCTTTGATTGGCCCAGATTCATTACATGAAACTATGGAGAAGGTTCAACTTATTAGGGAGAGGTTGAAGACCACTCAGAGTCGACAAAAATTATACGCGGATGTGAGAAGAAGGGAGTTAGAATTTGAAGTTAATGATTGGGTTTTTTTGAAGGTGTCACCCATGAAGGGTGTGATGAGATTTGGCAAAAAGGGAAAGCTTAGTCCCCGTTTTGTAGGTCCTTATTGGATTTTGAGGAGAGTTGGTAAGGTTGCTTATGAGTTGGACTTGCCATCAGATTTAGAAGTGGTTTATCCAGTTTTCTATGTTTCTTTGTTGAAAAAGTGTGTTGGTGATCGACCTTGATTGTCCCTTTGGAGGACGTGAGTGTGAAGGATAGCCTTACTTATGAGGAAGTTACCATGGAGATTCTTGATCGTTAAATTCGAAGGTTGAGAAACAAGGAAGTCACCCCGGTGAAAGTTCTTTGGAGAAAATCAGCTAGTAGAGGGAGCTACTTGGGAAGCAGAAGCGGCCATGAAGGCCAAGTATCCTCATCTCTATCCTTCCGATCCCGTTTCATATTTAGGTAATAGTTTCCTCCCTAGTATGTCCCTCCGATTCTATCCCATCAGTTTCTCTCATGATCCTAGCATGCATTCATGCTTTTTGGAGTTAGTTTTATCATGTTTTAAGTTGCAAGTTCAGTTTTCATGCTTATTCTTTAGTTTTAACATTTTGTTGCTTGGTTGGGCTGTTTATTTCCATTTTCCCTTACTTAGGTCTTCATTCAAGGACGAATGATCCCAATGGGGAGATATTGCAATACCCCATAACCTGAACCAGCTATCAAATTCTGAATCCAGTAAAATTTTTGCATTTTCTGCAACTATAGGTCACCACGGGCAGCGCCACAGGTATCATAGCTCACATGGCCCATGGGGTGCCCCATAGGAACCAAACAGTGAGATTGTGCCAAGCTTGCCTCAGCCCGATGGGCAGTCATGATGGGCGTCGCAAGTACGAAGGCTCGTGGGAATCTGCCATCGGGTTCCCCCAGCCATTCTTTCCCCCATCACCCCAGTTTCCCCGATGAGTTAGTCCACGGGCATCGTGGGTACGATGACTCGTGGGTGCAACCCATCGAATTGATCTAGGGATCCTCCCCCCTGTCTGCCCTTCCCTCAATGGGCAACCCTACGAGCATCACAAGTGAGACAGGTTGTGGTAGCTCATCATCGGAATGGTCCAGTAGACCCCAACCAAAGTACCCCCCATGCTCGACGTCTTGGCCGATGGGACATCGTGGGCACGACGCCCGTCAGGTAGCCTGTGAGGTGGCCCCTTTTCTTGTAGTTTCTTATTTAAGTCTCAGGGGTATTTTAGTCATTATCCACCCTCTTAACTCCTAAGTGATGTCATTTTAGGCATTTCAAGGAGAGTTTTCACCCTTATTAGCCTATGTCCCTTGTCATTCACCTCCCAAAAGGGAAAGAACTCTCTCAAGCTCAAGGTCTCAAGCTCCAAGTCCAAGTCTCCTAGTCTTTTCAATTTCAAGTGGGTTACCTTCAATCAAGGTATGTGGGTAATCAACAGTGGGTTCCTTCCACCGTTGTGCCCAAAACTCCTAAATTGTATTTTTGATTTCATGAATGTGAGGACTACTCTTAATTTATAAAGAGTACGTGGTGCATATATTTTTGAGAGACATAATAGTGGGTATGTGTGTAATTCCTTAGCATCACATCACTGCTAGTTGGGAGTAACAATTACAAAGGAATTTAAGTGACCCTATTTAGATTACTACTATTTGGCAAGTGGGTTATTTTAACCTTTTCTAAAATATAAAATACTAGGTGTAAATAGCAAGAAGACACTTCTACTTGGGCGTTTTCCAGAAATGAGAAGGCAACAAAGTACTCTATGCCTGGCACTATTTTTAAAAAGGGAATCTTGATGTGGTGGCAGCCTATAAGTAATTGTGCAAATGTCAAAAGATGCATAGATAGACATGGGTTAGTTGTGAATCTTATTTTAATCCTATTAGAGGAAGAACCTGCGAGTTGGATTTTTTTCTTTGGAAAACGCGGCAACAACTACTACTTTTGTTGATTTAATTTTGGGTGATGTGAAGAAGAGGAATCTTTATGGAGACATGAGATCTTCCCCAAGAAGAAATTTTCTTCCAAATCAAAGGTGGTAACAACCTTAAGGAATCTTCAAGAATTGATTTCAAAATTTAAAGTTAGGATTTGAACTCCAAGAGGTAAATCCTTTATCCTACTCTCGAATATGATTATGGATAAGTATTTGGGGTATTTAATTTGAATTTTTGGGCACTAGCTCTTGAAGTGGGTATTGAGGAATTTTAGGGTTCTTGAAAAAGGGGAAATGATGAAATTATTGATAAAGGTAGAATTTTTGGAAATTCTACAAATTGGGTAAATTTGATATTGAATTTTGTAAGTTAGAAAAAGTAGAGAATTCTCTCTAAAAGAATTGGTAAGAAATTTAGTTAGTTGTGGGCATACATGAAGAACGCTAGAACGATTCGTTAAATGAACCTACGGGTTATTGATGGAATATATGCATATTATTTTTGTTGTTAATTGGTTTCCTATTGGATGGCGGAAGCTAATGGCCGAATATATAGAGGCTTCACCCGTGTATGTTAAGTTGTTGGGAGTTGTGATACTACGATTAGCTAGGAAGGTGCCAAAGATATGTAAGCTAAAACCTCTTTCGCTGTTAAGGCACAACCTTTAGTCATTATTTCTTCTAAAAAGTTAACATAGTCTACTCTATATATGTGAATAGAGCCTTCATTTTTCTACATACCAAACACATATTACATGCCTATCATGGCAAAAATACCTACATGCTCCTTCCATTTAAAATTACTTCTCTTCGCACTTCGTACATCTTTTTATTGAAGTCACCATATTCATATTACTCCTTCGAGTCAGGTTCTCATAATGTTTCACATGATCGTAAATGTATTTTACTCGAAATTACTGGAAGTTGTATGGTATATATGTAACGTGTTATAAATTAGGATAATCGTCCATATATAGTTGCACTGGCATATTTGATCACATAGCAGCATAAATATGAGATAAAATAAAGAGCTAGCACTTGAATAACTTGATATATTGTTTAAGGAAATTAGTTGCTGAATAGAGATTACTACATGAGTAGTTAAATGATCCTTATCCTAATCTACTCGCCATAGGACTTTAAGGCATCACTTGATAAGTTACTCTTCGCGATGGGTGAGTATTCATAGGTTTTACTTGACACACTCGCACGATGTTATTCTGTGCACAGGATTGAGACCAGACCCTTATAGTGAGCCAAAATATTGTGGCATACCCGCCTTTGTGGCATTATTTATATTTGGAGTCAGCTGGAATGTCATGCACTAGTTTTCCCCTGACTCAAGCCAATACATGGAACATGTGTCCTGCGGGCAGACCCTTATAGTGAGCCCTCAAAGGGCGTACCTCATATTAGACCGCGATTATAGTTATATGAATAAAATTATAGCAATAAGTACTTGAGAAATATATGCCTTACACGTGACTTGGATCGCCTTCGATAGGCCATAACTTGATCACTTGTACTTGATATAGGCATAGGATATCACTTAGGCAAATATCTAAGTGGCTTATAATAAAGAGTAGCTTTGGGACACATACGTAAGCTAATAAGGTTATTTATATAATTCATACTAGAGTTCTCATAATCTTTTTCCCTAGTTGCTCGTTTCTAATACTTGAAGTATGATATGCCAATAAGACTAGCACATAGGTCATCATTTCATATTGTATATCTGTTACTTGTATGCTCATAGGTCCTTCATCTTGATATCTGATTCACATGAGCATCCATTCTTGTTTACTTGTTATTCTGTCTGCTTTACATACCAGTACATGTTTCATATGTACTGACATCCCTACATTTGGGGGATCTGCATTTTTGTAAATACAGGGTTAGGCATATAGGTTAGCAAACTCTATGTTAGGTACCCACTACCTATTCAGCAAAGCAGTTGGCAAGCTCCCATAAATTGATGAATTATACACTTGAAAGTTTAAAGCTTTCACTTGATCTTGTTACTTGCAAGTTTGAAATAATAAGTAAAGTATATATTGCTATAAAATTAAGAGAGAAAGTGAGATAGATTTAGAAGACTGTTGTATGAAAAATGCTGAAATGTAGGAGGTATTTAAAAGTAAAAATTGGTTAAAGTATAATTTTTTAACATTGAGGGTTACAAATAACATTTTTGGGGAGTAGGGATGTTTGGAGTCCATTTTGGCCAAACGACTATTTTGCCAAAATAGCCATCGGCCAAAATGACTCTTTTTGGTAGAGTAGGCTCATGTCTAATTTTAAAAAATAAATAAATAACCGGGTTGGTGCCTCAATGGACTGGCGTTCGATCCTCTAACTAGACCATTTTTCCCGGCTTCAAGGCCTAGATGGACCAGATAGTGGCACAGCCCTTCCTCATACTCAACTTATCAATCCTTATCCAGTACTATGCTGGTTCTTAATTGGGACGTGCAAATTGAGTCGGGTTTGGGCTGACCCAACCCACTTGACATAATTACTTTGTGATAACTCCGGAAGAGCTTGCTTCCTCCTCTAAAGAGTATCTCTCAAAGTCTAGTGATGAAGATGAAGATAGACACGACAGTGATAGAGATGTCGATGCACTGACCCTTATACCTTCTAGGGATCAATCATCTGCCTCGACTTCAGCTCCTCCATCTACCAAGGGTTTGGTGGCTCCAGTGTTTGAAACTTCTTAGAATCAAATCTATTCTCAATAATTTTACAAAGTTTAATGAATATAACTGTGGGACTTTTAGTAACTATTTATTCATGATAATTTATTATTCATACTTCAACATTTTTCTCCTTTATTTTAGATGTTTTATTCTTTATGTATGAACTCAATTGTTATGTTTTACTGTTCATGCATTTTATCAAATTTGATGCTTATGACTTAGCCTTGAAACCAGATCTTAGAAAGGCTTAGATACTAAATATCTTGAAAAAATAAGATATCTCAAACATTCAAGAATTAGCTCATTTGGATTTAAGTAATGATCGAGATATGTGACAATCAATTTTTTTAATCACGAAACTTTGTTTCTAGTCCATTTTGTTATTGTCCTACATCTTTTGACTCTATATGGTTCATAGTGTGTTCTCCTTTATACGACTTTATAAGTCAGGGCCTTTTTTAAAAAAATGGTGCTTAGAGTTAGGAAATCTCCTATTTATTTTTAGCACAATTTATCGGGGAGATTGGATCCTCTGATACTTAAGTATATCATTTTCAACATAGGACTAAATGTAAGAGATATGAAAGATGACTTTTGTTCTAGCATCATAATTTTCATTCTTAGTACATATTATCAAGTTGTGCCCATATTGATATTATGTGTGGTCAATCGACAACTTTTACAAAGTAAGTAATAAAAATAAACATTATCAGAAACTATATGTGTTTTGCTAATTCAAGTAGTCAAATGATAGCCACAATCCTTGGGACTTGTTGTGCAGTCCCTAGTCCTTTGTTTAAAATGATATGGAGTTTTTACTCTTATTTTTATGGTAGTCCTAGTGATGTTGCATCGTCGGGTTCGTTTGACCATTTTATTCACAAAGCTCTTTCCCTTGTGCTTAGTTTGCACTGATCTACCACTTCACCCTAAGTATTTGAGTTTGAGGTCATGAAGACTTAGACACTGAAGTTCATTTTTCCTGAAACTAATGATGGACACATGTCAAATTTCTAATATGCTTATTGCTATATCATTAAAAACTTATAAGAAAAACTCAGTTGGGAAAAAATACTAGTCGAAGGAAAAAAGAGTGTAGCGTGCATCATTTAGAATCCGAGTGTTTCACCATATTTTTATTCAGCAATGCTATTTCTTCAAGTGACTAATGTTCCAGTTACTCTGTAACTAGTTGTCGTCCATGTTAGTTAGTTGATATGAATCTTTTCCGGCTATGTTAACCAATTTGCATGGACCATCCCAGTTTAGATTCATTTTTCATGCATTCAGGTCCCTACTATTCATAGTTACTTTTCGAAGGTCTAAGTCTTCGACCTTGAAGTGTCTGAGTTTGGACCACCGATTGCAATATCTTTCTATCTTTTGATTTTGAGTTGTCATTCGTACCAAAGCCAATTCTCAGTGCTCATCTAATAAATCCAAATGAGCCATCATTGCTTCACTTTTTTCAGCCTTGGTAATTCTTTCAAACCTATAACTTGGTTCTCCAACTTTTATCAATATCAAAGTTTTTAACTCATAAACTAGTGAGAAAGGAGTTTCGTCGGTGCTATATTTTATAGTGGTGCGATATGGCCAAAACACTATGGGTAACTCTTTGGTCTAATTTTCTTTGGCATCTTCTAATCTCTTTTTGAGACTGATCATCACCATTTTATTGGTGGACTTAGCCTGACTGTTTGCATTTGAATGGCATGGAGATAAGGTAATCCTCTTAATTTTCAACCTTTTGAAGAAATTGGTCACTTAGATTCGATGAACTGGGGACCATTTTTGCACGCAAATTACTTTTGCATCCCAAAATGACATATTATATGATCCCAAATGAAGTTTATCACCTTGTGCTCGTGGATCTTCTAATAAGCTCCTGCTTTTACCCAATTAGAAAAATAATCTATCATAATCAATAAAAATTGTACCTACCCGGGAGTCGGGGGCAATGGTCTGACAATGTCCATCCCTTATTTCATGAATGGCCAGGGAGTGATTACCAGATGCAAGAGTTCTCTCGGTTAATGAACTATTTGAGCATATTCTTTTGAATCTATTGCACTTTTTAACTAATGCCTTTGAGTCTTGCTCCATTTGGGTCCAAAAATATCTCGCCCTTATTATCTTAAGGACTAGGGAATCGATCTCCAAATGATTGCTAAATACTTCTTCATTTATTTATCTCATTACATAGTCAGTGTCTCCTAGTCACAGATATCTTGCCACCAGTTCCAAATAGTTCTTCTATATAAATTTCCATTCACTAAGCAATATTTGGCAGCTTTCATCATGAGTGCTCGGGAAGTCTTGGAGTCCTTTGGTAATTTTCTATCTCTTAAGTATTTGAAGAAATCACTATGCTAATTCAAAACCAGATTTGTTGAGTTAATTTCTCCACGGTTGAGTGCATCTATTGCAAAATGTAGCTAGTGTACCACAGAGCTATCAGTAGAATCATTTGCCTGGGTCAATGATCTGAGGTTTGCCAAACCGTTTACCTCTGTGTTATCCTCTCTTAGTATCTGTACCATTGTTCACTTCTTAAATTCAAAGAGAGATGCTTAAACTTTATTTAAGTATTTTATCATCCTATTATCTTTTGTTTCATAAATCTTGTGAACCTGATTTACTACCAATTGAGAGTCTGAGTTGATTTGAATGACATCAAAGCCTAGTCCCTAAGTTAACTCATTATGTGCTACAAGAACGACCTCATACTCTGCCTCATCGTGTGCTACATAGTTTATAGCTTGTCTTAATTTCTCCATTTGGGGTGATCAAGACTACCTTAAGTCCAGTGCCTTATACATTCAAGGCTCCTTTAGTATACAGAGTCCAGACATTGGACATGTTTCTAGAGACAATAATTTTCTCTTTCTCTACTTAAGAAGTCATTGTCGGACTGAAATCAGTAACGAAATCAGCTAAAACTTGAGACTTGATGGCAGTCCGAGGTTTATACTTTATATCAAACTCACTTATCTCCACAACCCATTTTTCCATTCTCCCTGATAGTTAGGGTTCATGTAAGACATTTTGTAAATGGCATGTCATTATCAAGGCTATGGAGTGGCTATGGAAATATGACCTTAGCTTTCGAGTGTCTTTACAAGGGCTAAGGCAAACTTTTCAAAGTGCGAATATCAGGTTTCAATACTTCATAAAGTTTTAATAATATAATTGATTTGGTAATGCATACTTTTTTCTTTTCTAACAAATATAACACTCACTGCTACCTCATTCATGAACAAGTAGAGAAGTAATTTTTCCTTGTCATGAGGTTTTTTTGAAAGTGAGGGGCTTGACAAGTATTACTTGAGTTCTCGTAAAGCTTGTTGACATTCTGGTGTCCATGTGAACTTGTTTTTGATTTTTAACAGTGTGAGAAATCGATGGCACCTTTTGAATGATCTCAAGATGAATCTATTAAGGGTTGATATGTGTCCATTAAGCCTTTGTAATACCTTCACACTATCGATAGGGGATATCTTTGATAACTTTGATCTTATCCGGATTTATCTTGATTCCTCTATTTGATAGAAGAATCCTAGGAATTTTCCTGATCCAAATTCAAAAGAAAATTTCTATGGGTTCAGTTTTATATTGTGCTTTCTTAGAATACGAAGGTCACTTATAGATGGCTCAAGTCATCTTTTGTATGCAGAGATTTGAAAAACATATCATCAATGTAAACTTCCATGGTCTTGCCGATTTATTTTTCAAATATCCTATTCACAAGACTCCATTAGGTTGCATGATATTCCCAAATTACACCTCAAAAAAAATGATAAACCAGTCGCTATTCAAATATAGAACCTAACAAAGGTTAGGGTCAATCCCACGAGGAATATAGTTTGACCTAGGTCAACTGTGGTTATTTGTGCTCTTAGTTGTATTATTTCTAGAAAGAGGGGAATTATTTAACATGTAATATTTGCGGGTAGTAGTGTAACAAGTCATAGAGTATCAGTCAAATTATTGTATTCCCTATGAGTTCATAACGCAGTAAGGTGTTGTATTAGCAATCTATTCTGGTGCTCAACATGAAAGATCGGAAAGTTAAGTTCAACTAAATGGTTGGTCCCCTAGATAGAAAAATTTCACCATGCAACTTGGTCCGCCTATGTGTTTTTGCATTACTAACTCTTACCTTTGATCCCAGATTAACTATTCCCAGACAAGGTCAAACTATTAGATGAGGGTTGATAGCCTCAAATATCTGTTGTATAATTCCTTTTCCCATTTGTTACTTCTTTGGTCCAACAAGTAAGAATAAGGCGAGTTCTAATATTTCAATCGTTAAAAAGCAATCAAAGCGAAGGGAAAAATAATACATGCATGAACACCATTCTAGAATTACTTAGTACTTTGCCTACTTTGTTAATCAGTCATGGTTCCTACAATGCTAGTTGTGGATTTAGCTACTTGTGTTCATAATAAAACAATTAGATTCAGATGAAGAAATCATAACTATAAGCTTACAAGTTTGAATAAAAGAAATATGAAATCTTGAATTATCAATAACACTTCAATTACCAAGAATCAAAAATTGAATTAATCTCTCAAAAGTATGTCAAAACCAAGTCAACAATATTCCGTAAGGTCGAATAAATCAAGTAACATATAAAAGAAACCCTAAGGTAAGTATTATAGACTTAAAATTTGAATCCCAAATGAACTATAAAATCTGGAATCGGCACTTCCCACAGTCAACCCCATGGCCCATCGGAGTTTCCACAGCCCATTAGATTTTTTTCACTTGTTGTCTCCATATTCTGCCTCGATCCCACTTCATTGGCCAATAGCCCATCAAAGTCTGCACGTCCCCTCAGAATTTGTTTTTGGCTAAGACCCTTTTAAGTAACTCATTCTATCTCTTTCTCATGGTCTGGCCTAAAGGCTCGCGGCAAGTCACATGGCTTATCACAGGCACTCGACGGTTATAATATATCTTTGCAATCTTCACTGGAGAATTCCCAAGATGGACCTGATGGCTTATGGAAAGTCCCAGGTCTTGTCACAAGTGGTTGTTGGGTGCATTTACTTTGTTCTTTTCCTCTGGTTCATTCCCATTCCCATTCCCACAGCCCCTAGGGCTTCTCACGGCCCGTGAGGAACTATTTTCATGCCAAATTCATCAGAACTCATCTCTTTTCTTGCCCGAAGTCATTTTCCCTACACATGTAGCAAACAAGCATCATATCTAACAAAACACACTTAAGAACTCCCAAAATCCTAAATTTTAAGCGTCAAAAGTACCATGAAATCCTGATACATCAACACCCTCAACTTAGAATGTTTGCTTGCCATCAAGCACCCAACAAGACTCAACTAGGACACTTAGGAATCAATAGAATTGAAAAAACCATGGCACATCCATAGTTAATACTTTGTCAATACACTCTATGATCATAGTCTACCCTTTTTTTTATTTCAGAACAAATTGTGCAAAATTTCAAGCATTTCTAGCTAACACTAAAAGATTAAAGAATGACATTGCGCTACTGACAGACAAACATACGTACACCAGCAAAAATCAACTTCATACATAGCAATCAGATAATGTTACCCTTGTGCCCTCACATAACAAAAAAATCCCCTCACACATATATGCAACGAAAAATGGGTTTGTATAATCAAAATGCGCTCACACTCACAATTAAGTTCAAACAATGTATGCATAATACCATATGCTTTCCCTAGTTTTTTATGCCTCGGTCTTTGAACAGTTTTACTAGGATCACTATAGGACCTTACTTGGTTTGTAACATAGGCTCAGGGATGGGTATGGTATATTTGAAAATAGTGACTAAGCCCTCCTTGACACTCTGCTATTTTTACTCCACTTTTCAGACCAATATTTTCCTTCTAATCTCCTTTTATTTTTCCTTTTTTTATCATGCGGCGGGTGTGGCTATTATTTCTAACCCAACTTTCTCTTTTTTTCCTTTTCTTTTGTTTCTCTTTATTTTCTTTTCTTTTCTTTTCCTTTCTTTTAGCACCTGTCACACCCATTATTTCCCTTTTTATCACTAGTATGCTATTTTTATACCCATTCTTCTTCTCATTCACCTCTACAATAGCCACCCTCAACTTAGGTGATTTTCCTGAGTTGAGGTGCATAATGTCCAAGGAGGGACCTGGGCCAAAATACAAGTTCAAAGAATAATCGAGAAGGTGAATAGACTAATACAATAAAAGGGTATAATTTGGCTCAAAATCAGGGATCAAGGGGTGTCAACTTTAATTGGATGGCCATTTTAGGCTAAGTGGACTGAATTCAAAAATGGCCTACAATCACTTCCTAAACAACTATCTTACAACCTAGGCAAGACTAACCGGGCAATTTCTGGATTGGACCACAAAGTAAGAATGATACTAATATACCTCACACGCACATGACACATGATTACATCACTAACTACTAGTTACTCAGTTGGCATACTAGATCAGCATAATTATCACATTTGATATTCACAAAAAGTTTTAGAAGGGTCTAATTTTATTCACAAAATAGTTCAAAAACATGCATGTGCCAATTTATATCATGCCAAAGTCTTCCTAGCTACGTCTACCTAACACATCAAACAACCTAAACATGATGGTTCAATAGAAATAAAAGTCCTTGGGGAAAGAACATAGCAAGAAAACTACAAGGACGTGGGTACATGGACCCCTTGGTTAGTCTCTCAAGCAGAGCCTGATTGAACATCGCGGCACAATGCGTGTAACTTGGTTACTCAAGATTTCACCAAGCTATACTCCAGACTGCCCCCAGCCCACCAAAAAGTCATGCATTATCCCTAATGCACAAAAAAATCAATGAGAGGGAGGAAAGAACATAACTGTGGTGCCTAGACCCTGGTGCCCAGTATAGTTAATGGGGCCGATGCGTCAGTACCCATAATACTCTCATCCACAATAGTTGCATTAGAAGCTCTCTCAATATTAACAATTGCTCCCACAATAGGGTCTAAAGAAGTTTTGTCCCACCTTGTACTCCTCTACCTGACTCACATCTACCGACTGCATCCACTTAAATCTGATGCTCAAACAAAGACTCTTTCTGCTTCTTCTTTGTTGCTTTCCTTTTGCCCTTTTAGCCTTTCTTTGCCTTTTAGCTCACTCATTTGGACTCAGATCAGTATCATCCTCCTCCTTTCTTACTCTCTTTCTAGCAGATAGTTTTGCAAAGTTTCATAGGTCAATCAAAGGCGCCTTATCCTCCTCCAGAAATACCACCAGATGCTCACTAAATATAGGTGCGATGCATTCCCGTTGTTCAACCACCTCAGTTCGCAAACTGGCCACCTTCTCTATTACCTTTGTGAGATCCATGGAACCTATCTCATTCAATCTCTTATTTACTCTTTCCTCCATTGCATCAATGCGGTCATATACAGTTTTCAATAGAGCAATGGCACTCTCAATGGAGGCATCTACAACAGACTAAAACTATTCGGCAAATTGAATCATCTGATGCTTTAGCCTTAGCATTTTCTGCACTATATTAGTAAAATTCACTGGATTGAAAGAATAGATAAATATCGGGTCTTTAGAAGTATGAGCAGCAGTGTCTGAACTAGCAGTAACAGAGGTGGGTGGGCTAGTAGCTATAGCAAGAATAGAGATATCAACCCCGCGAAGGTCACCACTGATCCACTGTGGGGGCAGCCTGAAGTAATAGCACCTTCTTCTCCCACAGCCAAAGGAGTAACCTCATTTAGAATTCCCTATGGTGATACCAAACTAGCAACATATGGTGCCATTTTTGGAGGTAATGAAAAGACATCATAAATGGTGGTAGGTTCTGTCGAGCCTAATGTTCACCCTTTGTTGCACAACAATGGCTTGCTTTCATCCTTTGACCTATCTGGATTGTGTGTTTTGGTAGCCAAAATAGCACAGTCAATGCTAGATAAGAGTGGGGCAGCAGCCTTATCACATAATTGACTGATCAGGTAGGGAAAGGGATAAGATGTAACAATTTTGGTCACCCTTTCCCTGATCTCTTCTACAATGATCTTGCTGAAGTTCAACTTATACTTTGACATCAAATTCGCTAGTAGCACAACCCGCTCTAGTGTCAATTAATTGTCACCCCCAGTAGGCATGAGATGGAAACAAACTATAGCCCACCAAATCTAGCTTTAAAGCTGTGTGATGGTTTAGTGATTTTCAGATTTTCTTTGTGAAGCCAATCCAGAGCTCCATTAGTAATAACCCATGCCAGTCACTTTTCTAATCTTCTAGGCTGGTGCATTTATGGTCGTAGTCACTATTTTTCACTGGCTCTACATAGTCTGGTCCATATAGAAAGTGGTTGATCGTGCGGGCTAAAATGTCAACCTGGACCCCCCTGACTGGGACACTCTTAAAAGCGAGAAAATCCTTTGCTTTCTGACCCTTTTTGCAATTGCTTTCCAATATGACTTGGTAGTTGGCATATAATTCTCTGACAATTTTAGGTTGATAATCATGCAGCAGCTGGCTGGTCCACTCAAGGTTGTAATAGCAGAATTACTCCTCTAAAGAAGGATACTCTTTTAGCTTTGAAGTGTTGATTCTCTATTCCTCCGGTATTGGTTGTCTGACATATCCCTTTGTATCATACCCGGGCCATACTCCTAGATCTCTTTTTCCCCTTTCATTTTCCACCTGATTTGTTCCACATGGTTTGGATACTTGCTTTGGAGGACCAAGGTCTTTCTGGGCTCCTTCGGAGTGTCAAGAGTCTCACTTTCCTCTATAGTACTTTCCATGTCAGAGCCAAAATTCTTGCCACTAGATACTGGGATGGCAGTGTCTTTACCACCTATTTTTGGAGATTCACCCCCTTCTTCACTTAAACTAGTAGTCCTAGAGATGTATCTTCCCCCTCTTCAGACTGGGAGAAAGTGTGTTCTTTATCTTGTTCTTTCTCGGACAATGTACCTCTCCTTTCTTTAGATTAGGAGAGATATTTGTGCTTGCTTTGATGATTTACAAACGAGGGGGGATGTGCCTGTCGGTTCAATCTTGCCCTCAGAATTGGTCGGTAGATCCTTGAGGTGTGACAGAGTTTTATCCTTTGCTTTTCTGAGCCCTCCTCGTCGTAGTGGAGTTTCTGGAACCATGATTACATGTAGGTGAGCATGGTTAGTACACAAGAATTAGGGAAAAAGAACAGAAAGATAGAACTTTTTTGTACATTTACAGCTTCCCACGATCGTGGTGGGTTCGACGGCCCATTGGGTCTACCATCAGAATGGGATAGTGCTACTGTTGGGATAACTACCAACCTCTCACGGCTGGATCTTAGCCCGTGAGAAGTCCCATGGGCAGTGGGATAAGTCCTGGTAATGAGGCAGTGGCTTAAAATTCATGTATCATTTCCCACGTCTAAGTCCCACGACCCGTGGTTCTCCCTACGACTCATGGGCCATGGACGTGGGAACAAGTCAGAAGCCATTTTGATCTTTGAACATATCAAGAACTTGTTTCCTTCATCTACCACTTAAGGTTACAAACCTTACGGGGCATAAATCTCAGCGTTTGGTGAAGCAAATAAGCTTAGGTCTCAATTCGTCACACCCACAAAGAATCAAATCAAGATGATCATTGGATATACGCGAACGCAATCCTCTCACTATTACTAAATTATGGGTTACTCAAACTTCACCCAAGAAATTTTTATAAACATTTAGTTGGGAGTTGGCAGGCAAAATAACCTTTGCACTAGTTTTCGAAGTACAATTTTGGTAGATATGCCCTCCAACCCACCTGACTAAACCAAAACATCACTTCTTTACATTTTTCAATTAATTTTAAAAGCCATATCACAAGTTCCCTTAATCACACAACAAATCATATACTCATAGATGCACAATTAACTTTTAAGGTTCCTTAAAATTAACATACACATTAATCCTTTAACAAGAAATTAAGAAACTTAAGAGTGAGAATGAATTTACTCTTTAGTTTGCAAGATCTTCTAAGGAGTGATTTGAGGAGAAGAGTGCATTGTGATAGGGCTTGATGCTTGTGTGCATGTAAAAAGTTCGCAGTCCTTCTCCATCTAATCTAACCCTACCTCATTCGCCCAGGCCTGCCGGCACAATAAGAGAATGAGGGAGCTAATCTGCTTGCTTGTGCAGGCGAGGACCGCTCGGCTAGGGCGCGCCAGAGGAGCTGAAACTTGAATGGATTAGAAAGAAAGCTACTAACAGTACCGTGCAATATCTGGCCTAGTGCAAACCATGGCAGGAAGTTGAATATGAATTAAACCAAAGAGGAGTTTTTGACTCAAAAAGTAGTGGCAGGAAAGGAAGCAGCACACCAGGACGAACTCCTTCTTTTAAATATCAACTCAAGGCCTCCTTTCCTTACTCGTTGGTTTGAGTGCTTTATCGAAGGATTGTTATAGAGAAAAAATGCAACGAGGGAAGTGATCGGAGTTTAATGAGGAGTTTGAGAGAATTTAGGAGTGATTGAGAGATTTTAGGAATATTTAAAGGAGTGTGTCATTTGAAGAATTTTTTACCCAATTGAATTAAGTCATTTTTAAATCATGGCTTAAAAAGGAAAAAAGAAAGAAAGAATTTTGTTGGAGCGGGCAAGGCCGGGTCAGGAGTTTAGGTCAAACTCGCCGTCCCAGGCCTTAATGGGACCCAATGGCTCGTGGGACATGTGATGGCCCATCCCATATACCCTTTTACCTGGGTGTCAAAAGTTAGTTTCCCATGGCCATCAGAGCTATGATGGCCCTTCATTCAGACTGTGGGAATGAACCAGTGACCATTCTCCACATTATATGAATTGACAATGTGTTCCACAAATTGTGAGAAGCCCCATAGTACGTGGTACACATCTTCAGAATGCTTTAGTGGCTTGTTCTACAAATATTTTTATGCACGGCCATTTTCCATGGTTCATGGGGCTTGTGACGGCCCATCGCGTAGACCATGGGAATCTCTTTTTCTCCACTTTCTTCTTGTTTCATTTAATCTGTTCCTAAACCATTCAATGTACGTCAGTCTTAGGTTGCCTTCTAAGCAGCGCCTGACTTAACATCGCAGCACGACGTAGGTTACTTGACTACTTAGGCTTTATTAAGTTACCCCTATGGGTTGCCTCCCATGAAGAGCCTGCTTTAATATCGCAGCATGACGCAGGTTCATTGGTTACTCAAACTTCATTAAGTCTCAGATATCCACAATCTTAATTTTCTCAGCAGTTCCCAAGTAAGCTTTCAAACGCTGACCATTTTCCTTGAACCGCTTACCTTCATGGTTCTCAAGATCAATCGCCCTATATGGAGATACATGCACCACTCAAAATGGTCCCATCCACTTACACTTCACCTTTCTTAGAAACAAGAAAAGTTTTGAGTTTAACAACAGAACCAAATCACCTGGTGCAAAGTCTCTCTTTTCAATCTTTCGATTATAGTACATCTTCATCTTCTCCTTTTACAGGGCTGAACTCTTATAAGGTTTGAGACAGAATTCATCCATCATATTTAACTGACCAAGACACTGATAAGATGCATCTCCCCAATTCAAATTTAGCTTCTTGAGCGCCCACATAGCTTTGTGCTCAAGATCTACTGACAGATTACATGGCTTTCCAAACACACACTGATAGAAGACTTACCTATAGGGATCTTGAACACAATCAGGTACGCCCATAAAGTATCATCAATTTTTCTAGACCAATCCATTATATTTGCATTCGCAGTCTTTGCAAGGGTGGTCTTTATTTCACGATTGGAAACCTCAACTTGCCCTCTAGTCTGCGGATGATAAGTTGTTGCCATATTATGCTTCACTCCATATTTCTCAAGTAGGTTTTGAAACAACCGATTGCAAAAGTGTGAACCTCTATCACTGATGATTGCCTTTGGAGTACCAAACCTTGAAAAGATATTTCACTTTAAGAATATTGTGACTCTCTTGCCTTCATTATTAGGAAGCACAACCGCCTTCACCCACTTGGACACATAGTAATCAACTACAGGTACATACTTTATCCTATTTGAGCTAACAAATGGGCCCATAAATTCAATGCCCCAAATATCAAACAGTTCAACCACAAGAATAGGAGTAAAAGGAAGCTCATGCTTCCTTGATATGCCACCTTCCCTTTGACATCGGTCACAAGCCTTTGCATAGTCATGGGCATCTTGATGAAGAGTTAGCTAGTAGTAACCGCATTGCAAGATCTTATAAGCTATCTGGATACCACTATGATGCCCCCCCAACAGGGGATGTGTAACACCCCAGAATTTGGTCCAGCTTTTAAACTTAAGAAATCTGAGAATTTTGAGCTTTTCAGAAATTACGGGTCCAAATCACCGGTTGTGGTTTGAACTATGAGTCGTGAAGTGAACCTGTGGTTCTAATCTTCTAATTCAGTATCTGGTCTGAGAACCACGAGTTGGTTCTATGGACCGTGGTTCTAATTAAGATCCATCTTGTCAACTCGTGAAATCAGATCAGAGGGTTGACAGTTTCCCTATATTTCACGACTTGCTTCTACGGCCCATAGTTTGAACTATGGACCATCCTTCTAACTCATAGAACTATTAGCAACCCCCTTCCCCAGGAACTATGGATCAGGTCTACGGGTCGTAGTCCATTATATGAATCATCCTATTGACTCGTAGTATCTATTTTGCAGCCTGTCTTTTGGCTCAGGAACCACGAGTGGGAACCACGAGTCGTGGTTCAATCTACGACCCGTGGGACGCATCTGTGGGACCTAAAGCCAGGAAATTTTCTAGCTTTTTTTAATTAAGTCCCAGGAGTATTTCAGTTATTATCCAGTCATTTTGGATAATTTTAGAAGGGTTTTATTCCCACTTAGCCCAAGTTTTCTCCCATTCTTTCAATCAAGTTCCAAAAGAAGAAAAGGGAATTCCATCCTCTCAAGCTTCAAGTTAGGATTTCCAGCTCCATAGCAAGGGATTTACTCCAACTCTTCATTTTTCTCAATTCTTAGTGGGCTAGCTTCAATCAAGGTATGTGAGTATTCAATAAGGGAATTCCTTCACCCTTATGACCAAAACCCTAATCTTCTAAATTGAACTTATAGATTTCTAAATTAGGGTTCTTACCCAATTCATATGGGTCCTTCTATAAATTGTTTCCTCATGATTCTTCTATGGATTTCAACTATAAATTGCATGATTTTGCATGGGTTTTTATAAGTGGTTTCTTATTCATGATTTTAAGCCTAATCCTTGCCTAATTTATGAAACTTTGGTTCTTATCAAAATTGGGAAAATTGATGGGCTTTATTTTAAAGTGTTAATTCATGTCTTCTTATTCATTAATCATGTTTTAATTGTGGTTCCACGAATATTTACAAAATCCCATATGTTGATGATGAATTTTTGCATGATCTCATTGATTTGCATATTTTCAAGCAAAATTGGCATGTTTAGATAGCATGGCCTCTATTATCATGAAATTTCATGCCTAATTCTTCAAGCTATGAATTTAGAAAGAAAAGTATATTTTGAATTATGGCTATGCTAAGTTTTAAGACTTATGAATTGAAATTACATGACATCAGATATGTCCTTATGCTCTTCCAACAGTTTTGGACATCAGATATATCCCTATGTTTTATGAGAGGTTTGGCATCTAGATATATCTATCTAAGCTATGAACAGATTTGACATCAGATATGTCATTAGTTATGATCAGTTTTGGGATCAGATATGCCCCAGTACTATATGAGCTATAAGTATATTATGGGAGTAGTATTGAGCAACGAGTTAGATTAGGTGAGTGTACCCTTTGTATATCCCAGAACTACGTGCCCCCGTAGGTTTTAAGTCCCCTCTATTGGGCATCAGATTTAGTGATCACGCCACAGTCATGCCTCTATACCCTGGCAAGGTATATTGGGTTCTTTCGATGGGGCGTATACATCAGATTCCATGTAGCTCACATGGTCTATATCGGTTAGAGAACCTCCCACAGAAATAGTTTCAAGTTTAAAAATGTATTGACTCTTTACTTTCAAATTTCAGACTTACTACTTATGATTATGTTTTTGGCTTATGATATTGCATTGAGTCATTACATTACAGATTTTACTATTACCACATGACTTCAGCTTCAAGGATAGTTTAAGCATGTTTTATCACAAATTATGCATGATCTCAGTTTTAAACACGCTTTCAAGTATATTTTTATTATGAAATATGAAAATCTCATATACTCAGTACATTCCATAGTACTGACCACATACTTCTTTAGGTTGCATCCTATTATGATATAGATTTTGTAGCCCGCTCCCAAGTCCATGGCTAGTAGATCAGCAATACATCCAGTCAGCTTGGTGAGTCCTCCTTCTTTGAGGACTTGGAGTTTAGTTTCATTTCAGTATTTAGATTATGTATTCAGTATTTCCGTTTTTAGAGTTAGCTGGGGGCTTGTCCAAACAACTGGCCAGTAGTAGAGGCTTTCAGACATAGAGTCAGATGCTCAGTTGTAATTCAGATTGTCATTTTTTAGTCTTATATTTATATAACCGATCAAGTTGCTCATCACATCAGTTAAGCTTTCCTACTTATGTTTTGTCCATTTTTAAGTCATGCTAGTCCCAGAGGGTTATCTTGAGATCACTTATGATCTTGGGTCTTGTGTTACATCTAGGAGGTAGACTCAGGGCGTGATAAACTTGGTATTAGAGCATCAGGTTTAAGTGTCCTAGTATATCTGAAAGCCGCATCAAGTAGTGTCTCTTTCATGGGTGTGAAGTACGCCACCCTTATAAGGGGGAGGCTATTAAATGTTTTAGGAAATACTTCACTTCTTCATGTTCCCTATCATGTGATAGAGTTAGACTCTACTTACCCTTCTAATCCATTCCCTACACATTTCAGATAATGTCTCCTCGAAGAAACCCCATGAGAAATGCTAATCCAACCACTCCAGGTCATGAGGTTACGAATTCCAAATATTGTGAAGCCATCTGTATGTTGGCTCAAGCCATGACAGCTCAGTTGAATGAGAAAGAGAAACTAAAGAAGAGGAAGAGGAAGAACAAGAAGACCAGAACATGGAACCAATCATCTTTTCAGCAGAGGTTATCAAGACCAACCCCATCTTCGGTTATCACACCTGCCCTTGATTCTCATTCTTGTCACAATAGGGCTCCAAAGACCTTGAGGTACCCACTTTGTAGTACGTGCGATAAGTTTTATCTAGGTGAGTACTTCGCGGGAAAAAAGAGGTGCTTTAGGTGTAGTCAGTTGGGCCATAGGATCAGGAATTTCCTCTCAGGTAAGTGGAGCCACCGGGGTGTTCAACTCCAAAATTTATTCCCTTCATTACCTAGCCAGTCGGGTCAGAGTATTCCGCCAGAAGTTAAATCAGGTACGTCACTAGATTTTCTTCCTTTATGCATCCATAGTCCCCGGACCCCTATTCTTGTTTTGTTGTGAGTTGTCTTAGACTAGAATGAAAAGGAGGTAGAAGGGTTGAGGCCTGTACTTATTAGGTGAAGGAGGGTCTTAGACTATTGAAGAAAGTGGGTGTTCACGCTAGATTCTGGAGTAGTGTATGTTCTGTTAGGGTAAAATGATCATAGTTCCTTTGAGAGGTTGGTGAGAGGTCAACAGACGCATAAATCTAAGGGGGAGATGGTGGGATGTAGAATCGATCAGATTTTAAAGGCTCAGGTAGTGATGCTTTTGGGTGTTAGAACAAAGTTGAGAGCGAAGGCAGAAGCTTATTTCCATCCTAGCGACCTAAGTGTACTTCTACCATTGTGATACCTTCTGCATGCTTTGTGTGTTAGCGCCATGGTTCTATTTCAGATTTACGCACTTCATTCAGATTCATGCTCATGTTCGGATTCTAGAATGACCAGTGATTGCTTCAAACAATGATTATACTCTTATCCTATGATTCTATAAATTTTAGCTTTATACCCTGAGGTTTGTTATCTATTTAAACTCATGTCTCTCAGTATTCTCGGTCCTATTTGCTCAATTCATTCTTGAGACATGCCTCTATGGCTAATCAAGTCATGCTACAACATGTATATGATCAGACCTAATTTCTTGAAATGGTTCACACTTATGATTTCCTTGCTCTAAGCCCTTTGACCTTGTCTTTGATGACAAGTGGTGGTGATCCTCACTATTTATGCCTTACATACCTCGTATTGAATCACCCATACCTATTGCGCTCAATACCCCAAGCCTCACCTTGAGTGGCTTGATCACGCTAAGAGTAAGTCAAGATAATCTGAAATCCTTCATTCGTGACGCTCCTGATCCCGCTCTTTTCTTTCAATGGTTATGGTTTATATTGTTATAATCGTTAGGGAAAGAGGCCTTGTAGTAGCCTAGATGGGAGATAGTGGATTTTCTTTCCTTGTTGGTGTACTTGTTCCACCTTGGCTTCTAGGTGTGGGCAAATTGGGAGGTACGGATTGTTCAGGCAAAATGGCTAGTTGAAGAATTTTAGTATGTCCCTCTGTAGAGGTTCTTGAAATTGCGACTCCTAGTATGATAGGGAAGAGGAGAGAAGTCTTAAATAGGGTAAGCTACGAAACCATAAGGTGACCATAGTTATAAGCTTGAATATCACGATGGAAACATGTGGACCTTTGCTTCATGTGACTACTGACCCCTTGATTACGAGCTCAAGGTTGGTTAGTTGTTGTGATAAGAAGGAATACTATCCTTAGGAGGTAACTGCAGGTGCAAGAGATTAAGTCGAGATAGTCGTGGACCTAGTGGAAGCAGGTAGTTAGACTCAGACCTTAGTATCTTTATGTGCGTCAGTGAGAACTATAGTTGCTTATGGCCAGTGTGGTATTTAAAGGAGTTAGGGTAAGTTAGAAAGAGGTTTATCCAGCTGGAAAGTTGTCAACCATATTGCTAAGGCGGGAATAGCCTTGTTCTTACTCCCTGCCGCTAATGCTCTTATCTTACATCTAGTAGCTTCAGTTTCCAGTATACTAGACACTTTATATCGAATTAGTTTAGACCTGCCAGTGGTTATTCCAAGGCCAGTAGGCCCTACACTCAGTTCATCCCTTGGCAACAAGTTTAGTTAGAAGGAAATGGTCTTTTTGTATAGCTCTTATCTCAGTCTGGCCCCTTTCAATCAACTGCGATTTCTTAAGTTGCGTTCACTCTTTATGAGTATCACCTAAGTCCCTCCTCTTGATCCAAACTAGATATCATGTTAGATGCTCAGTTATCATACTTCGTCACTTGTTCGTATGCTCTCAAGATGCACACACCTCTCAAGAATCTAGCTTAGTTTATACTTCAGTCAAAAATTAATTACTACGTCGGTTCTTCAATTTTTCCATAACAGTCTAGTTGAGGGAACCACTTTAGAAGCAGCCAAGGAAGCCAAGTGCCCTCCTCTTTTATTTCCTTCTGATCCAGCTTCCACTTGAGGTGGTAGTTTCCTCCTTAGTTCGTCTTTCCAAATATATTCCATTAGTTTCCCCCATGGTTCTAACATGCATTCATGTTTTCCGAAGTTAGTTTAGTCATATTTTAAGTTGAAAAGATCAGTTTTCATGTTTACCCTTGAGTTTTCATGTTTTGATGTGTGGTTGGGCTGTTATCTCTCCAGTTTTCGTTGTTAATTAGTCTTCATTTGAGGACGAATGATCCCAAGGGGGAGATATTGTAACACCCCAGAATTTGGTCCAGCTTTTAAACTTAAGAAATCTTAGAATTTTGAACTTTTCAGAAATTACGGGTCCAAATCACGGACCGTGGTTTAATCCATGAGTCGTGAAGTGAACCCGTGGTTCAAGTCTGCTGGTTCAGTCTCTGGTTTGACAACCACGAGTTGGTTCTACGGACCATGGTTCCAATTATGATACGTCCTGTCAACTCGTGAAATCAGATCAGAGGGTTGACTGTTTCCCTATGTTTCACGACTGTCTTCTACGGCCCATAGTTTGAACTACGGACCATCCTGCTAACTCGTAGAACTTATTCAGAGATCAGCAAAAAAAAACCAAAAACTATGGCTCAGGTATACGGACCATAGTCCATTCTACGAGTTGTCTTGTTGACTCGTAGAATCTGCTCTGCAGACTGTCTTTTGGCTCAAGAACCATGAGTGGGAACCACGAGTCATGTTTCATTCTATGACCCATGCAACCCATCCATGGTACCTGAATCTGGGAAATTTTCCAGCTTTTCTTAATTAAGTCCCAGGGTTATTTCATACATTACTCACCCGTTTAACATCTAAATGATGTCATTTTGGTCAATTTTAGAAGGGTTTTATTCCCACTTAGCCCAAATTTTTCTCCCATTCTTTCAATCAAGTTCCAAAACAAGAAAAAGGAATTCCATCCTCTCAAGCTTCAAGTTAGGATTTCAAGCTCCATAGCATGGGATTCACTCCAAGTCTCCATTCTTCTCCATAGCCTGATGTCCCAGATTATGTACCCCTCGAGGACTGACCAGTGTAACCATGCTAACTACTATAACTCTGATCAAACGGAGGCCCAACAAAAGTCTGAAGTGAAGACTGAAATGGTCATCTAGACTGACCCTGATGCTATTGTGGTTGATATCCTCAGCCCCACTGACATGAACCTCTACCACCAGAGCGGGAACCAGTGTAACTGCCCTGATGGCATGGCCTCTTATCTCTATCCCCGGGGTCCTGACGATGAAAATCCTCCATAGTGCGGGCATGGTCTGCTATAGCCTGAAATGGTCACCCACTACCAACTAGTATCTCTGCAGTCTGTCAATGCTCGGTCCTTAACCCCCAAATAAACTAATGAACCCTATTTGGCTTTGTAGGAATAATCATAGCCCTAAATGGATCCAATTAGTAAAAATGGGTCTCATACTCAGACACTATCATAGACCCTTGCATCAACCAGTTCAACAATTCTTTACGGCACTCACAGTCACTCTGAGGTAAAAACTTGGCCAAAAAGGCCTCGTAGAACTCTCTTTAAGTTAATTGAGGAGACTAAGAAGGTCTGCAAGATACCTGGGCCCTCCACCAAAGCATAGCTAGTCCCTCCAGCTGATAGGTAGTATAACCGACTCCGTGAGTATCCAATAGACCAAGATGGTGAAATATATCCTCATAATTAGAAATAAAGTCATAAGCATCCTTACCAGGAGCACCAAAGAACCTCGGTGGGGATAATCTCAGAAATTTGCCCAAAGCCTTCTGCTCCGAATATGTCATAACTGGGTGAGGAGCAAGAGTCTAAGCAATTATAGGCACTGACAGAACCTGTGCATGGGGAGCCACAGTAGCTGGCTGCGATCCTGAACTCTGAACACCCAGGGCTGCCCCCTAAGTGGATGTCTGGGCCATATCAGAAGGCTGACCTCAACCATACCCAACAACTGAAGAAGCAAACCCTCGTTATCTGATGAAGGAGCTGGGGCTGGTAGTGATACAAATCCTTTGACTGGCCCTGGTTACACCTAGGCTGCCCCCTGGTCCACGGGCTGCTGGTCTAGAACTGGAACAGGCTCATACTCAGCCTCAGGAGCTCTAACTGGTGTCGCCACTCGGGCACATTCTCGATCTCTACCTCTATAACCATCCCAGCCTCTAGCTGGTGTTGGGTGTGTTGGTGTCGGGTGTGCTGGTGCCAAAGGCTCACCCTCGTCCGTTATTGAAGATCTTGTACGAGCCATCTATGAATGAGTGAACTAGAACAAATGAGATTCTAAGAAACCATCTAGTATAGGACGCATGATGTAAAAGCAAGAAAATATTCATGTTTCCTAAAATTCCTCTGTAGCCTCCCAAAGATAGAGTATGGATATCTCTGCCCCGACCGCAGGACTCTACTAGACATTGGCTCCTATACCAATGACACCGGTGAATCTAGGCTCTGAGACCAAGCAGTCAAGACCAAATTTTTCTAGTCATGATGGCACCTACGACCCCCTGTAGGTGAACCAATCTACATAGCCTGAAATGGCTATTAACGGGCTACTAGCTAAGAAAGCATGCATAAGAAGCATAATAATCGGAAGCAAGATAAGGAAAGCAAAGAAAAAGGAAATAGTCTAGATATATATATATATGGAAACTACACCATCCCACGACCTGGTATCAAAAGTAATGGAGCCACTAATAAATAAATAGAGTATAAAAGGTGTGAAAGTAAAATATACAAGTGCATCTGAATCTACAAAAGAGTCAACTGCCAAAAGAAGAGATATAGCTAAACCCCAGTTTCTAGGACCTCACTTTATGTCTCAGATATCAAGGTCTGTACGAGTCCGCATCAATGGTGATAGCTAACACTAGGATCTGCACCCGGAAGATGCAGAAGTGTACTATGAGCACTAATTGCAAAGCAATGGGTATCCAGTAGGCATCATAGGTCGACTGAGCATATATAATTTATTAGAGCAGTATAAAGCAGATAACAAAGAAAGTGTCACATCAGCAAACAAAGATAAGTACACGGAAGCTAGCAACAGGAAGAACGCAAAGAGAATACAAGTACACTATGCTAGCCATAGAAGATATATCACAAAACATAGGTGAAAGAATAGAGAACGCACATGGATCCTTGCAACAACCAATATATAGAAAGTTTAATGAACATAGTAGTAAACTAGTAACCTCAAATAATGGGAGAGAAGGAAAAGAAACTAAACATAGACATGCTTGCAATATAACTAACAAGGTAAGGATGATCGTAAAGTAAACCAACAAGTAACTATAACATGAACCAGTAAAACTAATCTACCTACAATCCCAACGGGCGCCCATACAACCGAGGAAAACATACAAGTGAAAACAGACCCTCCGACATCCCATACTACCAGAGTGTACACTCAACAAATAGCAAACAAGGGCGGAACCATGAAAAGAATGAATGATGTGATATGCCATGTCAGTGGTACAATATGCACCTCCTCTGGAGCCAGTAGGCTCAGAAGGTAGGACCCATGGAAGTCTTCCCTCATATACCTCTACTCCCCCATATACCCCTCCTCCGGTGCTCTCGGCCTATAGCCCCTAGTCTGGATCGGCAAGGTCCATGGAGGTCTTCGAGACCATATATAAACTCTCAATATCTCAATATGCATACCCAGAATCCATCCGAGTCTAAAATCAATAATAAAATCATGTCTATCGTTCTGGCCTTACTGAGCCTAGTATAGTCTCAGAATTAGTTGAAAATCATATCTAGCACTCTGGCTCTGTCGAATCTAGTATGAGTTCAAAATTAGTAGAAAATCATGTCTATCCCTCCGGCCCAGCCGAGTCTAATATCAGTGTGATAAACAATTACAAAATCTCTTTTACTCTAAGAAGATCCATAAATCTAATTTTAAATCCATTCATAACTATTTATAACTGAAGTAGGGCCTTCAGGGCTATGCAAGGTTTAGAAAACTGGTGATAGTTAGGCCTGCAACCATGTAGTAGTAAACCAATGTAGAAAAACTCTTTTCATGATAATGATAGTATGCTCAAATACAATCGATAGCTTAATAGATCACAAACAACCTACCAGCCCTACACAAGCTCAATCCGCTCTACAACACAAATAACTAGCTCATCATCATAATTCTATGTCCGGGACTCATGGACATTTCCCAATTATCCCACCATCTATGGTCCAAAGGCATATACAAAGGCCGCACTGGGAAGCAAGGGTAATACTACAAATCTTGCTCAATTACTAAAGCAAACATAGGAAATAAGAACCGACAAAAGGAAAGCAGGAAAGGTCTAGGATACCAACATAGTAAATACAACCCAAAGATGATAAATAGTATAATTATATTCTATATAAGCAAAGTCTAAGGTAGGTAAGCTGTAACCTACCTGACGTCTGATGAATAGCTATTGGAAAGCCATCGCCTAAGCCTGAACTGCTCTAAGAAGCCCCAAATATCAATAAAACTATCAAAAACATACTCTACTTGTCAATACAAAGCTAACGATACCCATAATGCTAATAATTTATCTAGATCAAAATCCAGGTGAAAAGTGGGCCCATGGGCCTTACAACCTGAAATTGAAAATGAAAGTTATCACAAGGTTCCCAATGTTACCAGGAGCACTGATGTACCATGGTTTTGTGGCACTTTTAACACTTAAAACTTGGAATTAGAGTATGTTCTTTAGGGAATTTTAGTAGTTTTGATGTGTTTTTGAGTATTATGTAGGAAAACATGATTCGGAGACTAAGTGCAGAAAAATACTGAAATTTTGGCTGAAAAGGACTTTTATGACTCAACTCCGTGAGTCATGAATACTTCCACGAGTCGTGGAAGTCAGTTTTGAGAAGATTACTATAGATGGTTCTGAAGCCTGAGTTCTACGGGAGGTTTCCATGAGTCATAGACCTGTTCACGAGTCGTATTTCTTATATGTGTAAACTAATCAGAGAATGAGCAAAAGTTCTGAGATTGATTATGTTGTTCCATGAGTCGTAATTTAATCCACGAGTCATGATTTAATCCACGAGTCATAGAATGAGCTCGTGGAAGTGAACCTGTAGGATGATAAAACCTCTGAGTTTCACGAGTACTATTGTTGACCCATAGAAGTTTCCATGGACCGTAGACTATGTCCGTGGAAGTTGATGATTCCAGTTTTCCTTGTTTAATTAGGATAGGATTTCTTATGTTTATAAATACCTTTTCTAGGTTTTCTTTTACATTTTACGCTCTATATTTTATAGGAAACATATTCGTACGCTGGTGATATTGATTTGTTCTTGGTTTTGAGAAATAAACACATTCATAGTTCTTGATTCTTAATTTCATCTTCATTTATTCAAGTTCTCGGATTTCTTTACTTCATCTTGTAAGTATATGATCATGAATACTTCAACAACTTCTGATTGTTTACTTATGAACATGAGTAGCTAAATCCATAACTAGGATTGTGGGAACCATGAAGGATTAATGAAGTAGGCAAACTACTTGGTAATTCTAGGGCTGTGTTTATGCATGTATTGTTCTTCCCTTCGCTTTGATTTCCTTTTAATAGTGCACAATGTTTGAACTCGCCTTATCCTTACCTATCAGACCAATGAGGTAATGGATGGGAAAAGGGTTGTTCAACAACGGAGATTTGAGGCTACCAACCCTCATCTAATTGCTTGACCTTATCTGGGAATAGCTAATCTGGGATTTAGGGTAAGGGCCATTAAATCATACATCCAGGACCAAACCAAGGTGTGTGGTGAAATTCATCTATCTAGGGGACAAACCATTTAGGTGAACCTAACTTACCAATCTTTCATGCTAAGCACCAAGCTAGTTCACTAACTACAATGCCTTACTAAGTTATGATCTCATGTGGAACACTACCCTAGCCACTTCTCTCATTGATAACAACTCTTGAAACTGTTACTTGTTACTTGTTTGATACTAAATTATAATAAATATTTATTACTTAAAAAAATCCCTTTCGTAGGGAAATAAACTGCTAACAGTGAAATTAAACAATAATTGACCCTAGTCCTACCCCATATTCACATGTGAGATCGACCCCAACCTTCGTTAGGTTCTATATTTGAACAACGACTGCTTACTATAACACCCCAAAAATCCTAAGCTAATACTCAAATATTTTCCATGAGTGTAATGATCATTTCCCTAGTGTGTTGAGTGCTTTAGATGCGAATCATGTTCATAAGAAACTCCTATCATCAAGTTAAGTTTCAAGCACCTCAACCAAATAAGTTTTCATGTAAGACTAAACTAAGGTCAACATCAAATGACCATTTATCCTAGAATATAAAGTGTTAGGTGGCCTAGTACCCACCAACTTAAAGATTTTAGAGTCTTCTTTCCAATGCCACCGACCACGTATTAATTTGAGTCTAGAGTAAAATGTTATGGGTATTTTACTGCAGTACTATCAGTGACTACGCACGGGATGACGAACCGTGGTTTTGAACCACGGTCCGTACTGTGACTCGTGATTTCAGACCTGAACCTTAAAAATTTTATATTTAAAACCACTGGTTGGTTCACGACTCGTAGTCCAAAACCATGGTCCGTAGAGTGACCCATGGTTTGTCAAAATTCAGCTTTTCTTCCCTAATTTTCATGAGTGACTTGACGGGTCATCATTATGAATGACGGTCCATCCTGTAACTCGTGGAATCACGTTCAGAGAGGTACCTAGTCCTCTAAATTCCATGAGTGGGTTGATGATACATCAACACATTCCATGACCCGTCCTTCCAACCGTAGTTCTTGATGATCAGAGGATCTTCATTTCCTAAAGTCAAAACACCGAGTCACAGGATGGTCCATCGTTCAGAATCACAGACCGTAGAGTGACTCGTGGAATGTAATTCCAGTAGACTCCCAGAAGTTGTTCCTGAAACCATGTACCAGATGACGGTACATCATTCACTTTGACGGTCCATAAACTGACTCGTGGTCCCTGAAGTCGAGTTATTTTATCTATTTTTCCAAGCTTAAGTCCAGGGGTATTTTTGTAATTTTCCACTTTCTTAACTCCTATACTAAGTCGTTTTAAGCGTATTTAGAAGGGTTTTTATTCCCACTTGGCCTATGTTCTCTCCCATTCTTTCAATCAAGTTCCAAAAGAAGAAATGGAGTTCCATCCTCTCAAGCTTCAAATTAGGGTTTCATCTCCAAGTCTCCATCGTCAAGTCCCAAGTTAAGAAAGCTTCAAGTTCAGGTATGTGGGTATTCATTAAAGGAATTCCTTCACCCTTATGCACAAAACCCCAATATTCTAAATTGATTTTATGAATTTCTAAATTAGGGTTCTCACCCAATTCTCATGGGTTCTTCTGTAAATTGTTTCCTCATGATTATTCTATGAATTCTAACTCTAAATTGTTTGATTTTACATGGAATTTTATAAGTGGTTTCCTATTTATGATTTGAAGGCTAACCCTTGTCCAAATTGTGAAATGGTTATGAATTTAGTTTACTAGCATCAATTCATAGTTCTCATCTTTTACCTATATTTCATATGAGATTTCTCAAGTGTTTTCAAAATCCCATGCATTGAGAATGATTTGTAGCATGATTTCACCCTATGGTATATTTTCAATCAAAAACCCTATTCTTAAAATCTATAAAGCTATGCAAGTGTTGAGTAAGTTTTCTATGATTTTACTACAAGCATAATGAACAAGGCATATTTTCAAATACATGATTTTTAGCATATGGATTATGACATGATATGGAGCTTAGGCTCACAGCAGTATATTCATTATTTGTATGACATCTCGACGTTCCATTAATGCTCATGAACTATATTCAAAACAAAGGTTTGTGAGTTGCATGATAATCCGGCTTTGCCAATATGATTATGATTATGACCAAGATTTGGCATCTAGATATGTCACATGTATGTGAGCTTTATGATATGTTTTGGGAGTAGCATTTAGCACCGAGTGATGAGGGTTCTAGATAACCTAAATCTAAAACTACATTGCCACCGTAGGTTGCCCTCTGTGGCCTATGACAAGATCCTATTATGACATGGTTCTAACCTTGGCTAGTTAGGACAACCTTTTTCGGTGTGGGTGCATGACACTGTACTCCATGTAGCTCAGCATTGTTTAATGTCGGTTAAGAGAAACTCTCGCATGAATATTTTCAAGTTTTCTAAGTCTTATGATATCTTATTTTGGGGTTTGACCTTTATCTCATGCTTTATTCTTCCATTATGATATTTATTTATGATTTCTTCTATCTATGAATGAACTCACTTTTAAGAATGCTTTCAAGTATATTTTTATCATAACCTATGCATATCCCACATACTCAGTACATTCCATAGTACTGACCACATACTTCTTTGTGATGCATCCTATCATGATGTAGATTCTGTAGCCCGTCCCCAGATTTGTGACTAGTAGATCAGTAGCACATCCAGCCAGCTTGGTGAGTCCTCCTTATTCGAGGACTTGGAGTTTATTTTCATTTCAGCATTTAGATTGTATATTCAGTATTTTAGTATTTAGAGTTAGCTGGGGGCTTGTCCCAGCAACTCGCCAGTAGTAGAGGCTTTTAGACATAGAGTCAGATATTTAGTTGTACTCAGATTGTCATTCTTAGACTCTTATTTATATGGCAGATTGAGTTGGTAGTTACTTCAGTAAAGCTTCCGTTCTTGTGTTTTGTTACGTTTTTAAGTCATGCTAATGCCAGAGGATTATCTTGAGATCACTTGTCATCTTGGGTCCCGTGTTACATCCAGGGGGTAAGCTCGGGGTGTGACACTTACGCTTCTAAAAGGAGGTTTAATTTGGGCGTATCAAATTTTGGCACCATTGCCGGGGAATATAGTTTAGGATTAAGAAAAATTGTGTTTATTTCACTATTAGTCCCTATTTCCTAATTTTACTTTTTCTGTTGTTTTTGTTTTGTTACACAGGTTTCACACTTGTGCATGCCCAGTACAAGGAGTCAAGGCAATACCTTGATCCCATATGATCCATAACTCCAATGAACTCTGAGAAGCATGGTTAAAGAGGGGGTTTATGAGACACCTGAAGAGGCCACAGCTCAGATGTTGGCCGACGAAGAGCAAAAGAAGGCAGAAGAAGAGGCCCAAATTGTTGAAGATGCTCAGATTACCATAGACCTTGTAGCTTAAAATGCGGTAGCTGAGCAAGCAAGGCAAGCACGACAACAAGCTGCCAAGTCGCACTAGATGCTCAAGCTGTGAGAGACGAGGCAACTTGATACAACACACCTCAAGTTCCAGTCGCCCAAGAGTTAATAGAGGAAGACAGATGCAGCAACCCCAACACATCCCTTGGTACAATGTTGATAATGATGATGCAGGGACAACTGTCCCCATAGTATTGAAACCGTTGGTCTATGGTGTAAAGTTTGATATTACGAGCACTATGACTGAGCTATTGAACCTGAAGGGATTATTTGCTGGAAAGCCCACAGATGATGTGAACTTGCACTTGACAAACTTTAAGGGGATATGCAGGGCCAACAACTTTCTAGGGGTGGATCAAGATGCTATCAGATTTTGTCTCTTTCCATTTTCATTGACTATAGAAGCAACACGTTGGCTTGCGAAACTACCTGACGCTTTTATATTCACATGGCTTGAGCTATTAGTTTCTAGAGAGATTCTTCCCTCCATCTAAGATGTTGCATCGAAAGAAGGAGATTTATAATTTCAAATAGCTTCCCACGAAGGCATTATATGACACATGGTTGTGGTTCAATAAGAAGCTGAAGCAAGTTCCAAATCACGGAATCCCTTTGCACCACTTGATGGAGATCTATTACAAAGTATTGAATGCAAACATTAAGGTTGTAGCAGATACAGTAACCGGGGGAGCATTTATGGAGAATACTTATGTTAAAGCCTCTGAGATGCTTGATAAAGTTACCAAGATGAACAGGGCCTGGCATACGAGAGACGCTGAAAGCTCAGCAGGAACTCATGCAGTTGGGAAATCCATTGACCATGAAGAATTCCAAGAAATTTAACAAGGCTTCGCAACCCTACAAACAACTATAGAACTAATTGTAAAACAAATTCTTAGTGGTGGTTTGGAGAAGGTGAAGGCTATTTGTTCACAAGGTAGAGCACCTAGACAGGATGAGTACGACTCTGATGAAGAAGCAAATTATCTTGATGATCAAGTGGTGGGTTTCTGGGACAATGGGCAAGGAAATCAAGGTTGGAACACGAATAGAGGTGGCAACTATAAACGGTCGGGATACAGAGATAGGAGGAGGGGTAGAGATGGTGACTGGAATTAGAAGGATGGCTACAAGAATGATAGAAGTCGCTTGTATGTCCCTCCTAAAAATCGCAAGTCAGGACCTGAACAACCATCCATGAGGGATCTGATTAACAAGGTATTGCAAAAGGTTGATTCTATGGATGGAAGTATGAAGGAGATGGTGCGTTAAACTCTCGAGTATGAGTCAAACGGTTGAGGCTCATTCTGTCTCCATAAAACAAATTGAGACTAAGATGCACCAAATATCTACAAACATGAATCCGCGTCAGAAGGGTACTCTCCTAAGTGACACAATTCAAAATCCAAAGAATGATTGATAGTACATGGCTGTGACTACCCGAATTGGGAAACAGACTATTGATCCTCCTATGTCTAGAGTTGTTGATGAGCTGGCCGAGCCTGAAAAAGATGATGTTGAGATTATGGTTGATGCTGAAGAAAATGATAGAGTTGAAAATCCAAGCGAGAAGAAGTCTTCTTATTCAAAGGTAAAGAACAAGGAGGTTTCATCGGTCTTAAAGCCCATGCCATTACCTCATCCACCTTACCCACAGAGATTGAAGAAGAACATTGAGAAATGTAAATTTAACAGTTTCATCTCCATGCTGAAACAACTTTCAGTCAATATCCTTTTAGTTGAAGCATTAGAGCAGATGCCTGGGTATGCAAAGTTTGTGAAGGATCCAGTGACAAGGAAGAGAACTGTGAGTTTTGAGTTAACTGATAATTTGCACCATTGTAGTGCAATAACCTCCTATTCTTTGGTGTAGAAAAAGGAAGATCCTGGAGCTTTCGCTATTCCTTGCACAATTGGAGTGTTCTACTTTGCCAAAGCATTGTGTGATCTAGGCGCTAGTATTAATCTAATGACACTAGCAGTGTTTAATCAGTTGGGCTTGGGAGCCCCAAAACTGACTACAATGTGGCTTCTTATGGTAGATCGCACAGTGAAAAGGCCTGTGGGAATTCTCTAAGATGTACTTATGAAAGTGGAAACTTTCATCTTCCCTGCAGACTTTGTGATCCTCAACTGCGAGGTTGACTTGAGGTTTCCATCATCTTGGGATGACCATTCCTTGCCACAGGATGCACTTTGGTTGACTTAGAGACTGGGCAAATGAAGTTTAAACTAATTGATGAGGTAGTTACTTTCAATGTCTAACAGTCTATGAAACATCATGATAACATGCGCGTGGTTTCAGTTATTGATATGGTTGATGAGGATCAGCTAATAGTGCATGTTGAAGAGAGACTTGGTATTGAATCACTTGCAGCTGTGATTATGAATTTTGATGGAGACGATATAGAGGAGTGTGATAATATGGTAGAAGCACTTACAGGTATGGGGTCTTATAGTATGCTACAAAGAAGCTTGATTTGGACCTGAAGAATTGACAGACACCACCTGCTAGACCATCTATTGAGGAGCCTCCCATCTTGGAGCTCAAAGCGCTTTCATCTCACCTCCAATATATGTTCTTAGGAGCTAATGACACCTTGCCAATTATTATTGCTGCAGATTTTGGTGAAGGGCAGGTTGAAGCTCTAGTTTCTGTTCTGAGAAAGTTCAAAAGGGACATTGGTTGGTCTATTGCTGACATCATTGGAATTTTGCCTAGAATCTGCACACATAAAATTCAGCTCATGCCAGATTGTATTCCGAGTATTGAGCACTAGTGTAGGTTGAATCAGCCTATGCAAGAGGTTGTCAAGAAAGAGATCATCAAGTGGATGGATGCAGGTGTGGTTTACCCTATTGCGGACAGCAAATTGGTGAACCCTATTCAGTGTGTGCCTAAGAAGGGTGGGATTATTGTAGTCCCAAATGCAAAGAATGAGTTGATTCTAATGAGACCGGTCAGAGGCTGGCGCATATGCATGGGTTACAGGAAGATGAATTCTTGGACTGAGAAAGATCATTTTTCGATGCCGTTCATAGATCAGATGTTATACCGTCTTACTGGTAGAGGATGGTATTATTTTTTTGATGGTTATTTAGGATACAATCAGATCTTGATTGCTCCTAAAGACCAAGAGAAGACCATTTTCACCTGTCCATATGGGATATTTATTTTCAAGAGGATGCCTTTTGGTCTATGCAATGCACCTGCTATATTTCAGCGTTGCATGATGTCTATTTTCTCAGACATCGTGGAGGAAACTATTGAGGTATTTATGAATGACTTTTCGGTAGTTGGTGAATCTTTTGATAATTTTTTGTCTCATCTCAGTTGTGTGCTAAAGAGGTGTGAATAATGCAACTTAGTACTGAACTGGGAGAAGTGTCACTTCATGGTGAAAGAGGGTATAATGCTTGGCCATTGGATCTCCAAGAAGGGTATAGAGGTCAACAAAGCGAAGATATATGTAATTGAAAATTTTCCTCCATAAGTTTTTATGAAGGGGATTCGAAGCTTTTTGGGGCATGTTGGTTTCTATCACAGGTTTATCAAAGACTTATCTACGATTGCACATCCCTTGTGCAAGCTTTAAGAGAAGGAAGTGAAGTTTATTTTCGATGATGCATGTGTGAAGGCATTCAAGTGCCTTAAGGAAAAGTTGATCTTTGCTCCCATTATTATTTCTCATAATTGGTCTCAGCCCTTTGAGGTTATGTGTGATGCTAGTGGAGTGGCTCTAGGAGCAGTCCTAGGCCAAAGGCACGAAAAGATTCTCCATCCCATATACTACACTAGCAAAGCACTTAATCCTACTCAAAAGAACTATATGGTGACAGAACAAGAGTTGCTTGATGTGGTTTTTGCATTCGAAAAGTTCAGATATTATTTTTTTAGCACTAAGGTAATTGTGCACACTGACCATGCAGCTCTTAGGTACCTCATGGTGAAAAAAGATGCGAATATGAGATTGATTAGATGGGTGTTGCTGCTGCAAGAATTTTACTTTGAGGTCAAGGACAGGAAGGGCACAAAAAATCAAGTAGCAGATCACTTATCTTGGTTAGAGAAAGAAGCAATGCTTAAGCGGAATGATAAACAAGAGATTGATGATTGGTTTAAAAATGAGCAAGTGTTGGCTGCCTCCCAAGATCTGATTCCATAGTTTTCTGACATTGCCAACTATTTGTCAAGTGATGTGGCACCTCCTGATATGTCGGTACACCAGCGAAGAAAGTTCATGTCTGATGTGAAGAAATTTTTCTGGGATGAGCCATTCTTATTTTGTGTGTGTGCTAATACCATGATTCTTAGATGTGTGCCTGAAGCTGAGATGATGGAGATACTAGAGGCCTGCCATTCATCCCCTGTTAGGGGATATCATAGTCGTATCCGAACTTCTCACAAGATCTTACAATGCGGCTACTATTGGCTGACCATCCATAAAGATGCTCATGATTTTGCTAGAGCTTGCAGTAGATGTAAGAACGAAGGAGATATATCAAGGAGGCATGAGCTTCCTCTTACTCCTATCCTTGTGATCAAACTGTTTGATGTATGGGGTATTGACTCCATGGGCCCTTTTGTGAGTTTGAATGGAAATCGGTACATATTGGTGACTGTTGACTTTGTATCTAAGTGGTTGGAGGCGGGTGCGCTTCCCAGTAATGAATGCAAGTGAGTCACAGCGTTCTTGAAAAATAACATATTCTCCAGATTTGGTACACCGTGGGCGATTATTAGTGATGGAGGCTCTCACTTCTACAATAAGTTGTTTCATGCTTTACTCGAGAAATATGGAGTGAAACACAAGGTTACAACCCCTTATCATCCCCAGACTAGTGGGAAAGTTGAGGTTTCCAACAGAGAGATAAAGTCAATCCTGTCTAAAAAACTGTCAATGAAAATAGAACGGATTGGTCACAAAAACTAGATGATGCTTTGTGGGCATACCAGACTGTATACAAGACATCAATAGGTATGTCACCATATCAGCTTGTGTTGAGGAAAGCATTCCATCTTCTTGTTTGAGCTAGAGTATAAGGCCATGTGAGCATTAAAGAAGTTGAATCTAGACTAGTCTGCAGCATCGTTTTAGTGGCTTGGCAGTTGAATGAGTTAGATGAGTTCCGCCTCAATGCATATGAGAGTTCAGCCTTGTACAAGGAAAAGATGAAGTTGTACCATGACTGGAAGATTGAGAAGAGAGATTTCCAGCCTGGTGATTTGGTCCTATTGTTCAGTTCCAGACTTCACTTGTTTCCTGGCAAGCTGAAGTTCAAGTGGATTGGACCATTCAGAGTGGTACAAGTATTCCCACATGGGTCTATAGAGCTTTAAAATCATGAGGGAATGATATTCAAAGCAAATGGGCAGCGGATAAAAGCATATTTGGGGACTGCAGAGAAGCTGAAAGCTATTGAAGTTTGGACTCTTAGGGAATTCATGATACCCAAAGATCTTGTTGAAGTATGAGTAATCAAGTGACCTGCATCATGCCACGACATTAAATTAGGTGTTGCATGGGAGGAAAACCATGAGGAAACTTTATGAAGTCTGAGTAGTCAAGTAACATGTGTGGCGTCGCAACGTTAAATTAGGCTCTGCTTGGGAGGAAACCCAAGGCTAATGTTTGTTATATGTGCAGGAACAAGTGGAGGAAAAGTGCTAAAAAAGATAAAACTCAGAAAAGGGGTAAGTAAGGTTCCACGAGAAAGGTTCATGGACTATGGATCAGTCCACGAGTCATAGACCCAACTCGTGGAACTCAGGTGAAATTGGCAAAGTGCAGTACATAATCCACGAACCAGTTCCACGAGCCGTGATTACAATCACGAGTCATGCTTTCTGGTCATAGAAATTAGATGAATAATTGGGTGGCAGGACTAATTCCACGAGCCTGGTCTATGAGCTGTGGTTCAGTTCACGACTCATGAACATGATTCGTGGAACTCAGGTAAGTTTTCTTTTAATCTACTATTCACCTGATGGACCCGACCTGACCCACGACCCCCTTTCGTTTAAATCGCACCCCCAATCAAATTTTCCCCCATTTTTCATAACATAACCGACCCCTACACTCTCCTACTCACATTCAAACACTAAAATCCTTACTAATCCTCCAGGAAATCATAAAGTTCCACAAATCACTCCCCAAATTCCCCTCCCCCCAAATCGATTTTGCCACTGGTGCTTCACAACAAGCGCTAATAAAGTTCCTAAAACTTCACAGTTGGTCGTGGGTCTAGGTCATTGCGCAAAATAACAAGTATTCACTCACATTCTTCCATTAATTCTAAGGTATGCAATCTAATTACAACCTTATTTGAATTTTTGGATGAAATAACTTGACCTAGGGTGATTTTGGTGAAAAGTAATCATGTACAACTCTTGGGATGATGGTTTGTGGAGTCAATACTTCATATACGTATGAAACTGTGTGTATAAATGTTGAAAGTGGTTGAAAGAATGCAAAAAGTGAAAAAAAAAAACTCTGGTTTTCTGCTATTACAGTGATCACAAGGGCATTCTATGGGTCGTGGTTCATTCCACGAACCGTGGAATGCACTCGTAGAAAATATATTAGAGACCTGTTCTTAGGTCTTATTTTCAGGATGGTCGTCCATGAGATGTGGTGCATTCCATGAGTCGTGGATGGCCCATATGAATCTTAGACCTGCAGACAGTTAAAGTCTTCTGATTTCCATGAGGGGCATTCACGAGTCGTGGATCAAACCATAAGTCATAGATTCCACTCGTGGAACTCAGACCTGCAAACATCTTATTCTTCCTGGAAACCACGAGGGGCATTCATGAACCGTGGTTCATTCCACAGACCGTGAAACCCACTCGTGAACCCAAGTTCAGTGAATTTGACATAATTTTTCTGGGTTCTCTTGCCTCTGTTGTACTGATATTTTCCCCCGCAAGTATAATGTGATCGAAAAACACCTTGCAAAAGGGTAAAGCCCCCACATCAAAGGAATTTAAAGAAGGGGCTCGTCTGTTTAAGTCTAGACTCGCCGATGAGCCAGATGAGCCTGCTGAACCTGAATCGAGTGGGTCAGAGAAACTCTATGAAATTCAACCAAACCCGGATATAGAGCCTCAGACCATGAGACATGGGGCATAGACACAGGCAGCTGAGGAGGCAGCACTTCAGCTAGCCTTCACAGTTACAACACCAGCAATGACCACCGGTCCTCAGTCTGAAAAAGAAGAGGGGTCATTCGAGGAGGGTGATAGTAACCGAGAGATTAACTCAGGGATTGGAACAAGGACTTGTACTAGATAAGAAAATAAGTTTGATGATTCTTAATCAGCCTCCAATGAGAAGAGTTCCTCAAATTTGGCCACCTCGAAAGTTGCACCTCGGACACAGGCAGAGGCTGACAGAGCACAGAGACTGGAGGCTCATGATAATTGGAGATGGTGTGTTCCGAGTATGTGGACTAAATATATGCAGGGGATGTTTAAGTCTGATAGAGGTTTGCCCAAAAGGGGCATCTTTGAGGAGCCACGGATCTGGACCGAGGGCTTAGCATCCGTACCAGATATCTATGCTACATTCACTCACTATCGGTGCGGTTGGATGGCTGAGCCTCCAGGAAGCTATTTTCTTGAGATAGTTCAAGAGATTTATGCCTCATATGCAGCCATAAGTATCCCATTCCTTGGGCTGAGACAGCAATACCAGGATCTGCCCCCCCTCACCAGCACTTTGGTGCGGTATGCACCGGTTGACATCTCTGAGCGTACTATTCAATGGTTCCTTATGGCCAGAGTATGAGCTACAGGTTGACATAGCCGAGTGTGATTGCAAGATGAAAATAGTCCAAGATAAAATGAAGATGCAAAACCCGGTTCAGCGAGCTAACTTATTGAGATGGGTTGCGGGGTATATAGCTTAAAATGGTGAGGATGCGGAATGGGTTCACAGAGGTGACATCAAAAAGGCGACCTTGAATTTACCAGGAAAGTTTTGGTGGGCCATTGTCTGATCTCGCATTTCTCAAACTCAGGTAGATAATACTCTGACACTTAACTATGTAGTACTAGTGGCCAGCATCATGGCAAGTTATGAGATTAATTTCCCCCGCTGTATCTTAGAGGAGATCCATGAGTGGGCCTTCCGACTACACACCAGCATTCCCTTTCCATGCTTGATTCACCAGCTATACATGGAGTCAGCAGTCCCGTGCATGCCAGATATAGACCACATTCTATAGGTGACTAGGATCCGGGATGTTGGGTTGATCAATGATGTTCCTAACCCGGTTGGACACAGACGAGCTTCATCCTCCATCTCAGCTAGAACTGTGAGAGTTGAGGGATCTTTAGCAGCGCAAAACCCACTAGATATACATGATACGGGGGTGAGTGTAGCTATAAAGGGAGCCACAGTGTTAGCTTTTGTGCCCTCGACCTCCTAGCCACCAGTTGGCATTCCTACAGCGCCTCTGTGCCCAGCTTCTTCTGGTAGGATTACCATTGATACTGAGTTTCTCCACAATCTGGTTGATCGCAAGGCCAATACACAGAAGTAAATGAATTACTTATTGGATCATCTACAGCCTTAGGTGAGGTCTAATATTGCAGCTGCGGAGGCTAGGGTGAATATTGAGATAGATCGGGTCGCACGAGAGATGTTCATCTAGGTAGATACATTTAAGTGCCGAGTGAATATTTGGTTGCAGACTATATAGACCCCCAACTTGGAGCTCATTAAGGAGGAGCTGGCATGACTTAGAGAGGAGATCGGATCTATTGACACTAGCCAAACTCTGGTTGTGCCTTCCATCTCTATTGTGGTCCTACTGTCCCCGCACTGGGTTATTGATTTATTTACTATGGTGGAGCCTGTTCTTCTGGGTGCTAGAGAAAAGAGAGTGCGCATTGATAGCACTTTTGTGGTTGAGATGGACCCTAAGAGGATGCAAAGAGACACCACTACTTCCATGCAGTGAACCCTAGATGACATTCCCATTCTTAAGAAGACAGAGTGGTAGAGACTTCGGAGTGCATCGTCCAGTTCGGCTCTAGTGGTTGGAGGAGCCACATCGTCTATTCTTGAGAGTTCTGAGGCTCCCACTATTGGGAGGGCATCTACTATTATCCCTCATGTTATTGATCTATTGATCATGATAGCTACCGCCGCCACTGATATTGCTACAGGTGCCATATCACCAGCCTCGTCTCCACCACTGGACACCAGCGCCTAGGTGCCACAGGTATGTTCCTACCTCCCTACGCATTTACTTTTCTTGATGCATTGAGGGTAATGAACATTGATTTTTGGTTGGGTGGGGGTAGCATTCATCCATATTTTGATGGGTATCTTGGCAAAATCTAAGTATCCAAGACACCCGCATCGTGTCGAGATGTTAAATCAAGCGCTACTTGGGAGGCAACCCATGAGGGTATCTAAAAGGTACCCGAGTCCTTAGGGTTTTCTTGCATGTGTTCTTTCCCTAAGGATTTTTAATTTCTGTTGAACCGGTATATTTTGAATAGGTTGTGTGTAGTGAAAGAAGAATAGGAACTTAGCGCAGTCTATGACCTGATGTTGAACTTGATTTCGAGTGAAAAATGGAGACCCCTCAAAATTTTGTGACATGATTATCTATTTTTGATAGACCGACTATTATGGATCTGTACATGACATTATGTTAATCGATCTGATGAATGGCTTAAGCTAGAGTATGAACCTGATAGTTAGCATGTTATTGTTGTAATCTGTTCCATGTGTGTGTGAGCTGAATTTGTACTGTTCTTGCATTGTGTGCCAATCTAGAACTTGCCCGATTATTCTTGCCTAGGCTGTAGGATAGTTGATTAAGAAAGGACCATAGGCCATTTTTAAAATAGTCCACTTTAGCCTAAATAACCATCCAAATGATTTGAATATCCTTTGATCCCTGATTTTAAGCCAAAATTGACCCTTTTTACTGTTTAGCCTAATCACTTTCCCTATTTTCTATGAACCTTAAGTTTGACCCTGGTTCCCTCCTTGGACATTGTGTAACTCAACTCAGGAAAATTGCGTAAGTTGAGGATGGCTACTGTGGAGGTAAGTGCAAAATATGCGGTATGAAAATAAAAGGGTAGTGATAAAAGGAGTTATAACGGGTGTGGCAGATAAGAAAAATAAAAAGAAAAAGAAAAGAAAAAGAAAAAGAAAATAGAAAAAAATATATGATGAAAAAAGTTGAGTCTGAAATAAAAGCCGCACCCGTCACTTTAGGAAAAAGAAAGAATAAAAAAGGGATGAAAAGGGAGGAAAGAAAGAGTGGTCTGGAAAGTGGAAGAAATATAGCGTAGTATCAAGGAGGGCTTAGTCACTATTTTCCAAATCTACCATTCCCGTCCCTGAGCCTATGTTACAAGCCAAGTAAATTCCTATAGTGATCCTAATCTAACTATTCAAAAACCGAGGCATAGAAAATAAGGGCAAGCCTATGGTATTGTGCATGCATTGCTTGAATATCTTTGTGAGTGTGAGTGTTCTAGTTCAGTCCCAGATATTGACATATTGTTGTGTGATTGGGATTTCTTTGTGGTGAGGGCACTATAGTAACATTGACTGTTAATTGTTAGGGTAAGTCTCACATGTGTATGCTATGTCATTTATTGATAGCATGATGTCATACATGGATCCTCTTGCGTTGTCTTGATAGACGAAACTTGTGCACTTGTTTTGTACTGAAATGGAGGGGGAAATTTATTGTGGGCTGAATTGCTGAATCATATGACTGTTGTAGTTCCTGGTTTTCTTTTACTCAAGCGTCGTTCTAAGAAAGTTTTGTTTTGTCCCTTGAGGACAAGAAATGGTTTTAAGTTGATGGTGTTGATGTGTCGTGGTTTTGCGGCACTTTAGACACTTAAAACTTGGAATTGGAGTATGTTCTTTAGCGATTTTTAGTAGTTTTGATGTGTTTTTGAGTATTGTACAGGAAAACATGGTTCAGAGACTAAGTGCAGAAAAAGACTAACATTTTGGCTGAAACTGCCTTCTACGACTCTACTCCACGAGTCGTGAATACTTCCTCTAGTCATGAAAGTCAGTCGTGAGAAGAGTAATGCAGATGGTGCTGAAGCCTAAGTTCTACGGGAGGTTTCTACGAGTTGTGGACCTATTCACGAGCCATAATTCTTATACATGTAAATTGATCAAAGAAGGAGCAAAAGTTCTGAGATTAACGAAGTTGTTCCACGAGCCGTGATTCAATCCACGAGTCATAGAATGAGCTCGTGGAAGTGAACCCGCAGGATGACAAAACCTCTGAGTTTCACGAGTACTGTTGATGACCCGTAGAAGTTTCCACGGACCCTAGACTACATCCATGGAAGTTGTCGATTCCAGTTTTCCTTGTTTAATTAGGATAGAATTTCTTATGTCTATAAATACCTTTTCCAAGTTTTCTTTTACGTTTTACGCTCTATATTTTGTAGGAAACACATTCGTACACTGGTGATATTGATTTTTTCTTAGTTTTGAGAGATAACCACATTCATAGTTCTTGATTCTTAATTTCTTCTTCATTTATTCAAGTTCTCGGATTTATTTACTTCTTCTTGTAAGTATATGATCATGAATGCTTCAACAACTTCTGATTATTTACTAATGAACATGAATAGCTAAACTACAACTAGGGTTGTGGGAACTATGAAGGATTAACAAATTAGGCAAAGTACTTGGTAATTCTAGGGCGGTGTTTATGCATTTATTATTCTTCTCTTCGCTGTGATTGCTGTTTAACGGTGTGCAACATTAGAACTCGCCTTATCCTTACTTACCGGACCAAGGAGGTAACAGATGGGAAAATATTTGTTCAACAATGGATATTTGAGGCTACCAACCCTCATCTAATAGCTTGACCTTGTCCGGGAATAGCTAATCTGGGATCCAAGGTAAGGGCTAGTAAATCATACACTTACGACTGGACCAAGGCGTGTGGTGAAATTCATCTATCTAGGGGACCAACCATTTAGGTGAACCTAACTTACCGATCTTACATGCTAAGCACCAAGCTAGTTCACTAAGTACAACGTCTTACTAAGTTATGATCTCATTGGGAATAGTACCCTAGTCACTTCTCTCATTGATACCAACTCTTGAAACTTGTCATGACCCGATTTCTCGGTCATGATGGTACCTAAAACCCCTTAGTAGGTGAACCAATCCCCGTAGCCCGGAACGGTTAGTAATGGGCTACCTTCTAACAGTTTAAGCGGAAGATTCGGTAAATAAGCAGAAGCAAGGGCATAAGGAGAAGAAAATAGATAACAAGAGTAATACATATAAAATGCGGAAACTAAGCCAAACCCAAAACCTGGTATCATAGCGTATAAGAGTCGAACTACATCAGGAGTACAAAGGTCCAAAAGTCATATATATACAATGTCTTCGAAACTATAAGAGTAAAAAATACAGCAAAGATAACTGAAGTCAAGCTCTGAACGCCAAGAGCTCACCCTCAGCCTGGATGATCCAAAAACTGCACCACGCACGAGTCCCCCATGCGCTAACGGCGATGGCCCATGCTAGGATCTTCATCGGAAGATGCAGAGGGTGGGGTGAGCACCAAATGCGAAGCACAAGGTACCCAGTAGGTATGATAGGCCGACTGGGCACATTTAAAGAAAAAAGGTAATAACAGACAGAATAGAAATAAACAGCCACAGAACTCAACGGTAAAGTACACAGGAACTAGCCCAGAGTGAAGACAACAGAAAGCAACAAGCAAGGTTATCAAGTAGAATATATCCATGGAAAACACAGGTGAAAGTAAGAACGGCGCACCTGGGATCCTCGCAAAAAAATAGTATATATGGGTAAGTTCTAACAAAGGGCGGTATACCGATAACCTCAAGTATAGAGAAAGGGGGAAGGATAAAGTGGACATGCTCGGTAAACAGAATAGATAACCAGACAAACCATATCACACTCAATCCAGCAATAACAACCTAGCAAGTCTAGTTCCACACCTATAATCGTAGTAGAGAACAAATCTGTAATAAAGTAAAGAGAGTCTACCCACCGTCCCCCGGCCACCCATACAATCGAGGAGAGCAATCAAGTGAAAATAAACCCTTCGGCATCCGATACTACCGGAGCGTACAATCAACAAACAGCAAACAAGGGTTGAATCCCGAACAATGAATGATATGATGCATGAAAACCTCAGAGTGAAATTGATACTCTGTATGTACCTCATCGGGTGCCGATCAACACAGCCCGTATACCTCTACTCCACCATATTCCCTTCCCCCTGGCACACGCAGCCGAAAGCCTCAGGCCCAGAGCGGTAAGGTCCATAGAGGTCCCGGACCCCATACTAAAACTCAGAATCAAAACGTGTCCTCCGGAAACGAGTCTAAGTTCAAGCCAGTGGCTAAGTCTCAAATATGCATGCCTCGACCCCGTCTAGGAATAAAACAGTGAAAAAGATGTCTCAAAAACCCTTCCAAGGGTGCTCGGGTACAACTGGGTCTAAAACAGTAGTAAAAACATCTCAGATGCTCAACCCGACCGAGCCTGATATAATTTCAAATCAGTAAGAAAACTCAGCTAGCACTCCGACCCGGTCGAGTCTAGCAATAGTAGTAAATCATGATAAAACCATATTTTTAGCCTTCTTTTACCCCAAGAAGATCCACGTATCAAGTTAAATCATTTCCAAATCTAATTTCATCGAAAATGGACCCCCGAGGCCATGCAAGGTTTAGAAAATCAATTTTCGTAGGCCTGAAGCCAAAAACCATAATAAAATGTGGAAAACATTTTTATATGCATGGAAATGATATGATCAACCCAAATAGATGCCCGACAGCTCACAATCAACCTAATGGCCCTGCACAGGCTCCGAAGCTACTCAGCAAGCATAACCAGCCTAGAAGGGTATTTTTATGTCCGGGACTCGCGGACATTCCCAATAATCTCACCTTCTATGTTCCAGAGTCAACAAGACCTCACAGAGTCACAAAGGTAATAAATATATCAACTAATAGGAATACTACACATACGGAGGAAAGAAATAGGACAAATTATCGAAAAGCGGTCAATGTCTGTGGTGCCAACCTAATAACCCAACCCAAGGATGCCAACTAGTACAATTTTACCCGATATATGTGAAGTCTAGGGAGTTAAGTCGTAACCTCTCTGTCATCCGACAACAAGCTGCAAGAACGATAATATCCTAGGCTGAGCTACTCCGAGAAGCTGCGAACGAGAATCAAACTATCAAATTCATGAATAAAATTTTAAGATTAGTATAACGATACACATATTGCTACAATTGTAGCCGGGTTGATATCCGAGTCAAAAGTGGGCCCGCGAGGCCCACAATACAAAACCAAAAATGAAAAGAACCATGATGACCCCAACGATGCCAAGAAGTCATGCTCCAAATATTTGCACAACTGGACAAGGGAAGGGCACCAAAACAGCCCACCCAAGTTGGGGATTAAAGAACGGAAATTGGGCAAGAATTACTTGCTACAAAGATGGAATTTCAAGCCGTGACGGACAATCCTTTACTTCCACGAAGCATGCACGAGATAGGGAAAGCCACTACATAAGAATTTCCAAGCTTTGGTAGGAGCAACAATGGAGGAAATTAAGAAAATCCAAGGGAAGCTAAAAGGACAAGTGGGGAAGATGACTTACCAAGAATCGGAAAAACACAGAAAATCCACAAGCAATTGATTCCCCAAGGATTAGAAATGATCAAGAGCAATTTTGGTAGAGAGAAAAATGAGTTTAGAGTGAGAAAAGTGAGGAGAAGTGACTGAAAAAAAATGAATTTTCAGCTATTTATAGCTGCTGGCCGCAGCTAATTTTCTGCGATTTTAAAAAAACTCCATGGGGGATTCCGGGCACAATTGGAAACCGATATTCAAAAACCAATAATGCTAATAGAGTGAAAACGACATTCCAGACTCAACAGAATCGATGAAACTTTCATACGAGGTCATTTCTGAGAAATATTGACCCAAGTCAACACTAATGAAAAGGAACTCAAAGGCTCGAAATGAGTCTGACTCACCCGAAACCCAAACCAACCATCTTTCTATCCCAAACTCAACATTCCGAAGCTGATAGAATCGTCGAATTTCGAATCCGACACTTCGATCATCAAAAGTCACCCGAAGTTGCACTTTCTGCTCCAAATGGCCTGAAATCTGAGAAAACAACACATACCCTACACTGGACGTTCTTAAGCCTCAACTAAAGGTCCAACTAGACCAAACTCATCGCTCCAGAGCTAACGAAACTGTCAGAATTCAATTTCGAGCACGTTATCTAAGAATGTTGACTAAAGTCAATGATATTCTAAGTTTAAAGCTCTAAAACAGGCGAACAACTAAAATGACGAAACGAATGACCAAGGCACCGAACTACCGGTCCCAACAATCCATAAATGACTTGGGGCCGCTATTGGAAGGCTCAAACAGTGCAATGAATGTGAAAATCCAAAGATGATCGAAAGGGTCATCACAACATCCACTACTAAAAAGACTTTCATCCTCGAAAGTCAAGAAGAAGTGAGTACTTGAAGGCTCGAACAACTGCGGATACTAAGAATGCAACTCACTCTTGGTCTCTTATGTAGCCTCCTCGATCGGACAATGCCTCCATTGCACTTTCAGAATCGAAATCTCCCTAGATCTCAACCTCCCGATATCTCTGGCCAGAATAGCTATCGGCTCCTCAACAATTGATAAACTCTCATTAAAACTGAACCAAATCCCAATGCAACACATGAGAGTTATCAGGCATATACCGGGGCAACATCAAAACATGGAAAACTGGGTGAACAGCTGAAAAACATCAGAGGCAAGGTTAACATATAGGCAACACTGCCAACCCTCTATAGAATCTCAAACGGCCCAATAAACCTAGGGCTAAGCTTGCCCCGCCGACCAAATCTCATCACGCCCTTCAAGGGCGATACTCGGAGGAAAACCAGATCAGTAACACTGAACTCGAAGGCACGAAGTCTATGATCAACTTAGCTCTTCTGCCTAGTCTGGGTTGCTCTAAGTCTGTCCTGGATCAAACGGACTCGGTCCAAGGAATCTCTAAGTAAACCCGTACCCTGCGGTCTGGACTCTAATCCATCAAACAAACCAATGGGCGATCTACAATGCCTACCATACAAAGCCTCGAAAGGTGCCATGCCAATGCTTGAACGAAAGCTATTATTATACACAAACTCATCCAATGGCACAAACTGATCCCATGAACCTCCAAAGTCAAGAACATAAGTTCGAAGCATGTCCTCTAGGACCTGAATAGTCCTCTCGGACTGGCCATCTGTCTGAGGGTGGAAAGCAGTACTAAGTTGAACCTCCGTACCCAAATCCCTCTGTATCGCTCTCCAGAACTGAGATGTGAACTGAGTGCTGCGATCTGAAATGATACAAGCTGGGACCCCATTCAACCGTACAATCTCACGAATGTAGATCTGAGCTAACCTCTTTGCCCCGTAGAAAGTCTGAACCGATAAGAAATGCCTATCAATGATCACTCAAATGGAGTCAAACCCCCGAGTAGTAGGAGGCAAACCAACAACAATGTCCATAGTAATACCTTCCCACTTCCACTGAGGAATGGGAATTCACTGCATCAAACCACTCGGTCTTATGTGCTCGAACTTCACCTGTTGACAGTTTAAGCACCGAGATACGAACTCTGCCATGTCCCGCTTCATACCACCCCACCAGTAAAGCTACCTCAGGTCTCTATGCATCTTTGCTGTGCCAGGATGAATGGAGTATCTGGAATAATGTGCCTTATGGAGTATCAACTGTATCAAATCAGCAACTCTCGGAACACAAAGTTGACCCTCAAACCTCATAATCCCATCAGAACCCAAGGTAGCTTGGCTGGCCTCACCCCAAACCACCTGATCATGAAGGTCACACAAACTCTGATCCTCAAATTGTCATCTCTGAATCTGATCAACTAGAGTAGAGCGAACCTCAACACTTGCAAGAACTCTATTGGGATCTGATAAGTCAAGCCTAACAAAACGGTTAGCCAAGGACTAGATATCCAAGGATAACGTCGCTCAGAAACTAAAAGTGAAGCTAGGTTGCCCATACTCACCGCTTTCTGACTCAAGGCATCCCCTACCACGTTTTCCTTGCTCGGATGGTATAAAATAGTGAAATTATAGTCCTTTAGCAACTCAATCCATCTCCTCTGCCTCGAGTTCAGCTCGCGGTGACTCGTAATGTACTGAAGACTATGATGGTCAGTGAATATCTCACAATGAACTCCATATAGATAGTGCCTCCAGATCTTGAGCGCGAAGACTACCACCGCCAACTCTAAGTCGTGAGTGGGGTAGTTGCGCTCGTGAACCTTCAGCTGCCTCAATGCATATGCTGTCACTCAACCGTGCTCCATCAGCACACAACCAAGACTGACCCCTGAAGCATCACAATACATAGAGAAACTCTGACCCACAATCGGCAAAGTCAAAACTTGAGCTGAAGTCAATAAGGCCTTAAGCCTCTGGAAGCTATCCTCGCACTGATCGGACCACTGAAATTGAACATCCTTCCTAGTCAGAATAGTCAAAGGTGCTTCTATGGAAGAAAATCCCTCAACAAACCATCTGTAATACTCGGCTAAGCCAATAAAGCTAAGAACCTCAGTAGGAGTAGTAGGTCTAGGCCAATCACGAACCACAAAAATCTTACCCGTATCAACCCCAATCCCATCGTTAGACACCACGTGTCCTAAGAATGCAACTGACTCTAGCCAAAACTCATATTTTGAGAACTTGGCATAAAACCGATGATCTCTCAAAGTTTGAAGTACAGTCCTCAAGTACTGCTCATGCTCATCTCTACTCCTCGAGTATACCAGGATGTCATTAATGAAGACTATCATGAACATATCCAAGTACGGGCTAAGCACCCTGTGCATCAAGTCCATGAGGGCTGTGGGGGCATTAGTCAACCCAAAAGACATCATCAGGAACTCATAGTGGTCGTAACATGTCCTGAATATTGTCATAGGGATGTCCTCTGCCCTAATCCTCAACTGATGGTAGCCGGACCTCAAATCAATCTTTGAAAACATGGCGGAACCCTGAAGTTGATCTAATAAGTCATCAATCCTGGGCATCGAATACCTATTCTCACAGTCACCTTATTTTGCTGCCGATAATCAATACACATCCGCATTGACCCATACTTCTTCTTCACAAAAAGAACAGGAGCACCCAAGGAGACACACTCGGTCTAATAAGCCCCTTAGCTAACAAATCCTGGAGCTGCTCCTTAAGCTCTCTCAACTCAGCAGAAGCCATACGGTAGGGAGGAAAAGAAATAGACCTGGTGCCTGGCTCTAACTCAATGGAGAAATCAATATCCCTCTTAGGTGAAAGGCCTGGAAGGTCGGTAGGAAACACATCTAGGAAGTATCTAACCATAGGAACAAACTCAGGAGATGTAGGGTCAGCACTAGCATCTCAAACATATGCTAGATAAGCTAAACACTTACGGGATATCATCTTCCTAGATCGAAGACAAGAATTGATCCCAGACGATTCATGGCTAACAGAACCCATCCACACAACCGGGGATACACCGGGAATGGCTATGGTAATGGTCTTGGCATAGCAATCTGAAACTGCACGGTGAGGGGATAACCAGTCCATGCCTAGTATCACATCAAAATCCAACATATCAAGTATCATCAAGTCAGCCCAAGTATCCAAATCACCAACAGATATCACACAAGATCTCACAATCTGATCCACTACTAAAGAATCTCCTACTGGGTCAAAACAGAAACAGGAACAGACAATGGCTTACTAGCAAACCCCAAACAAGGCAGAAAGTAGGCAGATATATATATGAACAAGTGGATCCAGGATCAAACAAAGCATAAGCTGGCTGACGTCATACATAAATCGTACCTGTGATCACAGCATCTGAGGCCTCTGCCTTCGGTCTCCCACGGACCGCATAGAACTGACGATGACCCCCACCGGCCCAACTGCCATCCCTACCACTTGCTCTGCCACGTGGGGCACCACCCCTAGCCTGACCACCACCCCCTCTAGCCAGGGTTTGAACTACTCACAGCGGCTCGGCTGGCTGAACTGTACCCTGCTGGGGGTAATCTCTAGCAAAGTGACCAACCATACTACAAGTATAGCAAACCCTTGATGACCTACTCTGTGGGGATGAACCAGCAGAACTCGAATAGCCACTATGGCCTGATGCCCCAGAATCTGTACCTCTTGACGACTGACCATTGTGACCTCGGTAACTGCCCAGACCCTGCTCAAACTGGTTTCGGCTAGACTAACCTTGATACTGTTACGGCTGATAACCTCGTCCCCACTAGCCTGAACCTCTACCACTATGCCTAGAACCACTGTAACCACCCTGATGTCGAGGCCTCTTATCTCTGGCCCCGGTGTCATGACGATGTGAATCCTCAACTGTGCAGGCATATTCTGAAATGGCCTGGAATGACTGACCACTAGCAACCAATATCTCTGTAGGCTCTCTAAACTCTCTCTGTAGCCCCTAAACAAATCTACGGATTATGTCAGCCTCAGTAGGCATAATCATGGCTCCAAAGGGAGCAAGCTGATGGAAGCGGGTCTCATACTCTGAGACGATCATCGTATCCTGAGAAAGTCTAGTGAACTCCTCATTCCGACACTCTCGATCACTCTGTGGAAAGAACTTGACCATAAAGACCTCATAGAACTCAGACCAGGTTAAAAGAGGTGATGTAGAAGGCCTGCAAGCAACTTGTGCCCTCCACCATAACTTCGCTGGACCCTCCAACTGATATGAAGTATAGCCAACCCCGTGAGTCTCCAATAAGCCCAAATGGTGCAACATCTCCTCGCAGATAGTGATAAAGTCATATGGGTCCTGACCCGATGTACCAGCAAATCTCAGCGGTGACAATCTCAGAAACCTACCCAAGGCCTTCTGCTCTGTCTCTGTCATAGTAGGGCGATGAGCAAGAGGCTGTGCAACCAATGGAACTGGAACAACCTCAACACGGGGAGCAGTAATAGCAGGCTGCGCTCCTGAACTCTAAACACCTAGGGTTGCCCCCTGAGCAGATGTTTGGGTTGTCTAAGAAGGACGCTCCCTAATCATACCCAATAGCTGAAGTAACAAACCCCTAATATCTGAAGACTGAGCTGGGGCTGAAGCTGGCACAGAAACTGATATCGAAACTAGTACTGGAGCTGGTGGTGCCTGGGCTGTCCCCGGTCTAACATGTTGCTTCTCTGGAGCTAACTTTGGCTCTATATCCACTCTAGCAGCTCTAGAAGGTGCCGCTACTCTGGGGCACCCTCGACCCCTACCTCTACCCCGGTGACCACCCCGGTCCCTAGCTGGAGTTGGAGGTGCAAAGGCAGGAGGCTCTCCTATGCCAGAAGCTGAAGGTCTCGTACGAACCATCTATGGAAGAGTGAACCAGAATAAGTGAGATTTCTAGAAACTTTCAAGGATACTTCGCACGAAAGAGGAACAAGAACAGTCTATTTTCCTATGATGTCACTATAGCCTCCCAAAGATTGAGTACCGATGTCTCTGCCCCAATCCACAAGACTCTACAAGACATTGGATCATATACCGATGACACTGGTGAACCTAGTGATCTGATACCGAGCTATCATAACTCGATTTCTCGGTCATGATGGCACCTACAACCCCCCAGCAGGCAAACCAATCCCCGTAGCCCGGAATGGTTAGTAATGGGCTACCTTTTAATAGTTTAAGCAGAAGATTCGGTAAATAAGCGGAAGCAAGGGCATAAGGAGAAGAAAATATATAACAAGAGTGATACATATAAAATACAGAAATTAAGCAAAACCCACAACCTGGTATCAAAGAGTATAAGAGTCGAACTACATCAGGAGTACAAAGGTCCAAAAGTCATATATACACAATGTCTCTGAAACTATAAGAGTACAAAATACACCAAGGATAAGTGCAGTCAATATCTGAACGACAAGAGCTCTCCCTCAGCCTGGATGATCCAAAGACTGCACCCCGCACGACTCCCCGATGTGCTAATGGCGATGGCACATGCTAGAATCTACACCAGAAGATGCAGAGGGTAGGGTGAGCACCAAATGTAAAGCACAAGGTACCTAGTAGGTATCATAAGCTGACTGGGCACATATAAAGTAAAAGGGCAATAACAGACAGAATAGAAATAAGCAGCCACAGAAATCAATGGTAAAGTACACAGGAACTAGCCCAGAGGGAAGACAACAGAAAGCAACAAGCAAGGCTAGAAGTAGAATATAAAAATGGCAAACACAGGTGAAAGTAATAATGGCGCACCTGGGATCCTCACAAAAAAATAGTATATATGGGTAAGTTCTAACAAAGGGCGGTATACCGGTAACCTCAAGTATAGAGAAGGGGAGGGAAGGATAAAGTAGACATGCTCGGTAAATAGAATAGATAACCAGACAAACCATATCACACTCAATCCAGCAGTAATAGCCTAGCAAGTCCAGTTCCACACCTATAACCATAGTAGAGAACAAATCCATAATAAAGTAAAGAGAGTCTACCCACAGTCCCCCGACCGCCCATACAACCGAGGAACGTAATCAAGTAAAAACAAACCTTCCAGCATCCCATACTATCGAAGCGTACAATTAATAAACAACAAACAAGGGTGGAATCCCGAAAAATGAATGATATGATGCATGAAAATCTCAGTGTGAAATAAAACCTCTATATGTACCTCTTCCGGTGCCAATCGGGCCCAGCAGGTAGGTTCTATGGAAGGACATAGCCTATATACCTCTACTCTACCATATACCCTTTTCCCCGGCACACGTAGCCCAAAGCCTCAGGCCCAGAGAGGCAAGGTCCATGGAGGTCCCGGACCCCATACTAAAATTCAGAATCAAAACGTGTCCTCCGGAATTGAGTCCGGGTTAAAGCCAGTAACTAAGTCTCAAATATGCATGCCTAGACCCTGTCTACGACTAAAACAGTGAAAAAGATTTCTCAAAAACCCTTCCAAGGGTGCCCGAGCACAACTGGGTCTAAAACAGTAGTAAAAACATCTCAGATGCTCGACCCGGCCGAGCCTGATATCATTTCAAATCAGTAAGAAAACTCAGCTAGCACTCTGACCCTGTCGAGTCTAGCAATAGTAGTAAATTACGATAAAACCATATTTTTAACCTTCTTTTACCCCAAGAAGATTCACGTACCAAGTCAAATCATTTCCAAATGCAATTTCATCAAAAATGGGCCCCCAAGGCCATGAAAGGTTTAGAAAATCAATTTTCGTAGACTCGAAGCCAAAAACTATAATAAAATGTGGAAAAACCTCTTTATATGCATGGAAATAATATGATCAACTCAAATAGTTGTCCGGCAGCTCACAATAAACCTAACGGCCCTGCACAGGTTCCGAAGATACTCAGCAAGCATAACCAACCTAGAAGGGTATTTCTATGTCTGGGACTTGCGGACATTCCCAATAATCCCACCTTCTATGTTCCAGAGTCAACAAGACCTCACGGGGTCAGAAGGGTAATAAATATATCAACTAATAGGAATACTACACACAACGGAAGAAAGAAATAGGATGAATCATGGAAAAGTGGTCAAGGTCTGTGGTTCCAACCTAATAACACAACCCAAAGATGCCAACTAGTACAATTTAACCCGATATATGCGAAGTCTATGGAGTTAAGCCATAACTTACCTGTCGTCCGATGATATCTGAGGCCGAGCTGCTCCGAGAAGCTCCGAACGAGAATCAAACTATCAAATTAATGAATAAAATGTTAAGATGAGTCTAACGATACCCATATTACTACAATTGTAGTTGGGTTGATATCCGGATCAAAAGCAGGCCCGCAAAGCCCACAACCCAAAACAAAAAATGAAAAGAACCACGATGACCCTAACGATGCCAAGAAGGCATGCTCCAAATTTGAGCACAATTAGACAAGGGAAGGGCACCAAAATAGCCCGCCCAAGTTGGGGATTAAAGAATGGAAATTTCGAAAATAAAAACGAAAATTGGGCAAGAATTACTTACCACAAAGATGGAATTTCAAGCCGAGACAGACAATCCTTTACTTCCACGAAGCATGCACGAGCTAGGGGCAGCCACTACATAAGAATTTCCAAGCTTTGGTAGGATCAACAATGGAGAAAATTAAGAAAATCCAAGGGAAGCTAAAAGGACAAGTGGGGAAGATGACTTACCAAGAATCAGAAAAACACAGAAAATCCACAAGCAATTGATTCCCCAAGGATTAGAAATGATCAAGACCAATTTTTGTAGAGAGAAAAATGAGTTTAGAGTGAGAAAAGTGAGGAGAAGTGGGTGGAAAAAATGAATTTCCAGCTAATTATAGCTGTTGGCCGCAGCTGATTTTCTGTAATTTTCTACAATTTTAAAAAAACTTGACGGGGCATTCCGGGCACAATCGAAAACCTATATTCGAAAACCAATAATACTAATAGAGTGGAAATGACGTTCTGAACTCAACGGAATCAATGAAACTTCCATACGAGGTCGTTTTGGAGAAATTTTGACCCAAGTCAACACTAACGAAAAGGAACTCAAAGGCTCGAAATGAGTTCGACTCACCCGAAACCCGAACTAACCATTTTTCTAGACCAAACTCAACATTTCAGAGCTGATGGAATCGTTGGATTTCAAATCTGACACTCAAATCATCTAAAGTCACCTGAAGTTGCACTTTCAGCTCTAAATGGTTTGAAAACTGAGAAAACAACACAAACTCCACACCGGACATTCTCAGGACTCAACTAAAGGTCCAACTAGACTAAAATCATCGCTCCGGAGCTAATGGAACTATCAGAATTCAATTCTGAGCATGTTAGCTAAGAATGTTTACTAAAGTCAATGATATTCTATGTTTAAAGCTCTAAAACAGGCGAACGGCTAAAATTACCAAACGAACGACCAGGGCACCAAACTACCGGTCCTAGAAAGCTATAAATGACTTGGGGATGCTACAGGAAGGCTCTAACAGTGCAATAAATGCGAAAATGAGAAGATGACCGAAAGGGTTATCACAAAACTGTTACTTGTTACTTGTTCGATACTAAATTACAATAAATATTTGTTACTTAAACCCCCCTCCTTTTGTAGGGAAATAAATGGCTAACAGTGAAAGTAAACACTAATTGACCCTAGTCCTACCATATTCCCTGTGGGATCGACCCCAACCTTCGTTGGGTTCTATATTTGAACAGCGACCGCTTACGCTTCTAAAAGGAGGTGTAATTTGGGCGTATCAAGCACATGCTCAAAAATTTAGCACAAAATGGGTAAAGAAAAGGCTTAAAAACCCTTAGAACCCTTACTATAATTAAGAATCAGAATGAATAATTTATGGAATTAAAGGTTTTGAACTTACAAGTTAAAGTCGAGAATTGAACACGGACCAGGAAATAATCACCCAATGATTTGGAATAAGTCCACACAGAAAATGGAGCTTAGAGCTCAAGGACAATGGAGAAAAACATTTTTGGGAGTTTGAAAAATGAAGAAGAATGCTTTATAAGCTGCCAGCCGCTGACTTGTGCGCACGCGGCCAAGCCTCGTGCACGCGACTAGGCGCACGCGCATGCCAAGGGCAGGCAGAGTACAGGCCAGGCAGCAAGCCAGCACACACGCAGGCTAGCCACCACGCACGCGGGTATGCATACGCAGCAAGCTGCCATGCAGGGGAAGGGAAAGAAGGGAGGGCTGGCCGATAGCTTCTACGCGCACACAGCCTGCCCATGGATGGGCGAAGGCTTGGCTGGTGGTGCAACAACAACCAACAACTTTGGCAAGGGAAAAACGCCATCGGATGGCCCTCGGGATTCATCCAGGGTCTCGCAAATGCAAATGATCTATGTTTCTCAACTAAAAATGGCATTCCGGACTCAACAGAATCGATGAAATTCCCAACATAGATGGATTTAACAAAAAGTGGACCCCACGCCCAAATGGCCAACTTTTCCAAAATGAAACTCATGGCCCAAAACAGGTTCGAAAGCCTCAGGACCCAAACCAAAGGTCTCTCTAGACCAAAGTCAATATTTTAGAGCTAACAACGATGACGAAATTCCCATCCGAGGCCATATTCTCCTAATATTGGCAAAAGTCAAATTACCAAGTTTAACTGGTCTGAAATCTCAGAAAGTGAGATAAAACCATACTGAAAGCTCCCAATCCCCGATCAAGGGTCCAACTAGACCAAAATCTATGCTCCACAGCTAATAGAACTGTCAGAATTCGATTTTGAGCATGCTTGCGAAGAATGTTTACTAAAGTCAACGATTTCCTAAGTTAAAGCTGTAAAATAGGGAAATGGTCATAACGACCCAATGAATGGCCCAAGCACCGAACCACCGGTCCAAGCAAGTCATAAATAACTTGAGGACACTACAGGCAAGCTCTAACAGTACAAAGAAAAAAAAACGGGAATGACCGGAAGGGTCATTACAACCACTTTCATAATACATATCATGCATCCATAAATAATGATCCATCTACAAAAATATAATGATTCAATTATAAATTAGACTCATTAATGTTCATAACATAAACTAAAGTTGAAAACTAATTTAAAATTATAACCCAACAATATAAACTAATTCAAAATTTCTAAATTCACTATCAAATTCAAGAACCTAATTCAAGAACCTTATAAAGTTGAAAACTAATTTAAGATTATAACCCAACAATATAAACTAATTCAAATATTTTAAATTCACTATAAAATTCAAGAATCTAATTCAACAACCTAAATTTAAAACTAAAACTAACCTAAAGTTGAAAAGTAGTTCAAGATTATAAGTCAAAACTAACAATATAAACTAACAAACTTAAAAAAAACTTAACTGAAAAAAACTTACCTTCAAGAACCTAAAGTTGAAAACTAATTCAAGATTATAACCCAATAATATAAACTAATTCAAAAAATTTAAATTCACAATCAAATTTAAAAACCTAATTCAAGAACCAAAAGTTGAAAACAAATTCAAGATTATAACCCAACAATATAAACTAATTCTAAATTTCTAAATTCACTATCAAATTCAAGAACCTAATTCAACAACCTAAAGTTGAAAACTAATTCACGATTATAAGCCAACAATATAAACTAATTCAATATTTTTAAATTCACTATCAAATTCAAGAACCTAAAGTTGAAAACTAGTTCAAGATTATAACCTAAAACTAACAATATAAACTAACAAACTTAAAAAAAAACTTAACTTAAAAAAACTCAACTTCAAAAATTTACCTTCAAGGACCTAATTCAAGAACCTAAAGTTGAAAGGTAATTCAAAATTATAACCCAACAATATAAACTAATTCAAAATTTTCAAATTCACTATCAAATTCATGAACCTAATTCAAGAACCAAAAGATGAAAACTAATTCAAGATTATAACCCAGTAATATAAAATAATTCAACATTTCTAAATTCACTATCAAATACAAGAACCTAACAACAACCTAAATTCAAAGCTAACACTAACCTAAAGTTGAAAACTAATTCAAGATTATAATCCAACAATATAAACTAATTCAAAATTTCCAAATTCACTATCAAATTCAAGAACCTAAAGTTGAAAACTAATTCAAGATTATAATTCAACAACATAAACTAATTCAAAATTTTCAAATGTACTATCAAATTCAAGAACCTAATTCAACAACCTAAATTCAAAACTAATATTAACCAAAAGTTTAAAACTAAATTCAAGATTATAACCCAAAACTAACAATATAAGGTTCATAACCTAAACTAATTAAGTTCAAAAACTAATAGCAAGCATATATATATTAAACTAAAGAAATTAAGCTTCATAACCTAAACATTTAAACTAATAGAAAGCATTGAACTAAACTAAGATTCATTACCTAAACTAATTAGGTTTCACAAACTAATAACAAGCATTTAACCTAAACTAATTAAGGTTCATAACCTAAACACCTAAACTAAAGTTCACATATCAATTTTTCACTAACATTCAAGAAATTCTAACCCTAACATTCAAGAATTCAAGAAAACTAACAATATAATTCAACCCAAAACTAATAATATTCAACCCAAAACAAATAATAATCAATCCAAAACTAATAATATTCAACCCAAAATTAACAATATTCAACCAAGCATAAACTAATTAAGGTTCATACCAAAACACCTAAACTAAAGTTCACATATCGCTTTTTCACTAACATTCAAAAAACTCTAACCCTAATATTCAATAAATTTAACACTAACATTCAATAAATTAACCCTAACATTTAAGAATTTCAAGAAAACTAATAATATAATTCAATCCAAAACTAATAATATTCAATCCAAAACTAACAATATTCAACCTAAAACTAATAATATTCAACCAAAACTATGATAAATTTAAGATTAAAAATTAAAAACTAACCCTAATGTTGACTATTCAACAATGGCGGTGGCAGAAGCAGGCTGTCAGAGAAGGAGGAGGAAGACGACAGCGGCAGACTTCAACAATGGCGGCAACAGGATGGTGGAGGAGGAGAAATCACCGGAGAGATTGTGAGGAAGAGAGAAAAGAGAAAATAGAAGAAATGACTCGATCTGGGTTTGTTTGACCAGATATTGACCAAAAAGCGACAGGCAAAAATCATGTTGTTCGTCGTAATTTTAAAAATAAATTAATATTAATTTTTTAAAATAATATTGTTATTTATATATTAATAAATTAAAACTTACAAAAATAATGGACAACGTCATTATTTTAATTTTTTTTTTTTTAATAATTGCGACGCTGTCCGACGCTTATATTAAAAAGTAATATAAATTATATATAAATAATATAGGGGCAAAAATCTGCGAAAAAATGACAGAAGAAGCGACTTTGTCCGTCACTTTTGGAAAAAAAAATATAAATTAAAAAAATAGGAAAAGCAACGGACAGCGTCGCTTTTGCCATCGCTTTTTTGGAGCGACTTTGTCCGTCACTTTTGTGTCCGTCTCTTTTTGAGTTGTTTTTAGTAGTGATAGTGGCTGCTCCTCATCAACTACATCTATCATTGAGACCACATGCATGTCATCATGGTGCTTCATGTACTGGCAAATATTGAACGTTACTATTTTATCATTCAGTCTGAACTTCATCTGCTCAATTTTCAGGTCAACTAAAACACGTCTAGTGGCAATAAATGGTCGTCCCAAGATAATGGGAACCTCAAAGTCCTCCTCATTGTAAAGAATCATAAAGTCCACCGCAAAGATAAAGGACTCAACTCTTACAAGCACATCATAGAGAATACCCATAGGCCTCTTCACCGTGCGATCTGCCATAAGAAGTTGTATTAACGTAGGTTTGGGGGCTCCCAAGCCCAACTATCTGAAACTTCTAGTGGCATGATATTGATACTCACAACCAAATTACACAAGAACTTTGCAAAGTGAAATCCTCCTATGGTGCAAGGGATAGTAAACGCTCCAGCATCCTCCTTTTTTTGCACAAGAGAACGGGAGGCTATTGCACTATAATGGTGCAAATTATCAGCAAGCTCAAAGCTCAAGGTTCTCTTCTTTGTCACAAGATCCTTCATAAACTTAGCATAACCAAGCATCTTATCCAGTGCTTCGACCAAAGGTATATTAACCAAAAGTTGCTTCAACATGGAGATGAACTTGTGATACTTTCCTTCTTCAGACTTCTTGATCAATCTCTATGGAAAAGGTAGAGGAGGTCATGGCATAGGAGTTAGTACCTGAAGGACCTCCTTCTCCTTCCCTTTAGTGGCTAAAGACTTCTTCTCACCAGTCTACGGTTGCTTCTCAATTGGATTTTCACCAACAACATGTTCTTCAAATTCAACCAACTTTTCAATTTTAACACTCTCAGGTTCGACTGGGTCATCAACAACTATAAGAACAGGAGGGTTGGCAGTCTGCTTTTCACTTCTAGTAGTCATCGACATGCATTGCCCATTATTTTTTAGATTCTAGACTGTGTTACTAGGAAGTGTACCCTTCTAGTGTTGATTTAGGGATGTAGACATTTGACCTAGTTGCTTCTCAATCTGTTTTATGGCATGTGACTCAATCTTTTGATTCATGCCTGAGATGTCAGCACGAATTTATTTCAAGCTCTCATTAGTCGTTTCCAAATTTTTTAGCACCTTAGACAACATATCTTCCATCCTAGAAAAGTTGGACCCCCTTTCATGGTTACTAGGAGGAATGTATAAACCACTCCGATCATACTTGTATCTATCCCTCTTATTCCAGTTGCTATCTCTATCTTTGCCTCTGCTCCTATCTATGTATCCATATGGTTGTAGTTGTTATCTCTGATATTGTTCTGACCTTGATTCCCTTGACCTCGCAAAGTGTCTTGATTAGAACCTTGGGTATTGGTCCAGAAACCCGCCACCTGATCATTAAGAAAATTTTCCTCTTCTTCAGACTTAGAATCATCATGCCTAGGTGCTTTCCCTTGTGAACCAATTGCATTAACTTACTTAGATCCTATACCCATGACATATTTTGCAATGAGGCCGATGTCCGTCTTCATCTGTGCTATCTCTTGCCCATACTCCTCATATAGCTTATGCTGGTCTGTAGACTTTCCAACAGTATCAGTTCCAATCGGAACTTGAGATTCTCTCATGTGGAAAGCCCTATTCGTCTTAGTTACTCTGTCATGCATCTCAGCTACTGCTAAATAAGTGTTATCTATAAATGCACCTCCAATAACAGTGTCAGCTACCGCCTTGGTGTTTGCATTTATGGACCTGTAGAAGATCTCCAATAGCATATTATTTGGTATCCTATGATTAGGCCTTTGTTTCAACCTCTTATTGAATCTCAACTGTGTCTCATAGAGTGCCTCTGTGTTCAGCTGCCTGAATTTATAAATTTTCTGCTTAAGTTACAACATCTTGGATAGCGGGAAAAATCTCTCCAAGAAAGATCTTTTCATTCCCTCTATGTAGTAATCGAATCATGTGGAAGCTCTGCTAGACAGAGAGTTGCTTCTCCTATCAAAGAGAATGGGAATAGCCACAGTCTGATAGCATTCTGAGTCACCCCAGATAACTTGTACGCTTTTCGAATCCCCATGAAGTTTATCAAGTGAATATTAGCATCATCAGTGGCTTTGCCTGCAAACAATCCCTTCATATTAAGCAACTGTATCATAGTGCTCGTAATGTCAAACTTTACCCCAGCAGGCAGTGGGGGTGGCACTATGGCACCAGTCGCTCCTGCATCCAAGTCAGCATTGTCATCATCAATACCATAATAATGGATATACCGTGGTTGTTGTTGTTGGTGGCCCCTATTCTCTCTCTGCCTGGCTTGATTGTGGTGCACATTATGCCTGGCTGCCTTATCTTGCCTAGCTTGCTCATTGAGTGCATTATGACGGGCAGTTTCTTATCTTGCTTTCTTTTTAGCTGCAGCTTGGCGTTGCTCTTCTTCTAGCCAAGTTGCCTCCACTGGTGTGCCCTTTCCTGCTCTTCAGCCAACATTCTAGTTGTGGCCTGCTCTACAGTTTCAATAACTCCATCCGTGTCCATCCTTCTTAAAGTTCTCTGTTGTTCAAAATTAAGCAGAATCAGGGGTTTTCCTTGACTCTGTGTGTTGGGCATGCACAAGTGTGTACCCTAGAAATAAAACAAAAACAACAGAAAAAGTAAATAAGGAAATAAGGACTAATAGTCAAATAAACACAATTGCTCTAATCCTAAATCGTATTCCCCAGCAAAGGTTCCATAATTTGATAACCACAATTACACCTCAAAAAAGAAGTATAAAGTGGTCATTGTTCAAATATATAATCTAACCAAGGTTAGGGTCGATCCCACGAGAAATATGGCTAGAATCTAGGTCAATATGGTTATTCATGGTATTAGTCTTTAATTTCCAAGAGGGGGGAAAACTAGGTAACAAAGTAATGTTTTTAAATTGTAAGTAATCAAGTCACAGAGTATCAGTTCAAATTATTGTTAGTCAGTGAGAGAAGTGACTAGGATTGTATTCCCCATGAGTTCATAATGCAATAAGGCATTGTACTAGTAATCTATTCTGGTGCTCAGCATGAAAGATTGGTAAGTTAAGTTCAACTAAATGGTTGGTCCCCTATATAGAAGAATTTCACCATGCAACTTGGTACATCTACATATGTTTGCATTACTAACCCTTACCTTTGATCCCAGATTAGCTATTCTTAGACAAGGTTAAGCTATTAGATGAGGGTTGATAGCCTCAAATCTCCATTGCATGATCCTTTTTTCCATTCGTTATCCCTTTGGTCCAGCAAGTAAGAATAAGGCGAGTTCTAATATTTGCAACCGTTAAAAAGCAATTAAAGTGAACGAAAAATAATACATGCATAAACACCATTCTAGAATTACAAAGTATTTTGCCTACTTTGCAAATCCATCATCGTTCCCACAACCCTAGTTGTGGATTTAGCTACTCATGTTCATAAGAAAACAATTAGATTCAGATGAAGAAATCATAATTATAAACTTATAAGTTTGAATAAAAGATATCTGGAATCTTGAATTATCAAGAACACTTCAATTACCAAGAATCAAAGATTAAATTAATCTCTCAAAAGTATGTCAAAACCAAGTCAAAAATATTTTGTAAGGTCAAATAAATCGAGTAACATCTAAAAGAAACCCTAAGGAAAGTATTTATAGACATAAAATTTGAATCCTAAATGAAATGAGAAATCTGGAATTAGCACTTCCTACAGTCATCCCAACGGCCCGTTAGAGTTTCCACAACCTGTTGAGATTGGACGTTAAATTTTCTTCATTTGTTGTCTCTATACTCTACCTCGATCCTACGGTACTGGCCGAAGGCTCATCAAAGTCCACACAGCCCGTCAGAACTTATCTTCGGCCAAAACCCCTTTATGTAACTTATTCTGTCTATTTCTTATGATCTGGCCCATTGGCTCATGGAAAGTCCTATGGCTCATCACAGGCGGTCATCAATTATAATATACCTTTGCAATCTTCACCGAAGCATTCCCACGATGGGCCTGACTGCTCATGGCAAGTCCCATAGACTATCACAAGTGGTTATTAGGTGCATTTACTTTTTTCTTCTCCTCTAGTTCATTCCCACGCCCATTCCCACTTCCTATGGGGATTCTCACAGCCCGTGGGGAAAGGTTTTCATGCCAAACTTATTAGAACTCATCTCTTTTCTTGCTCGAAGTTATTTTCCCTGCACAAGTAGCAAACGAGCATCATATCTAATAAAACACACTTAAGAACTTCCAAAATCCTAAGTTTTAAGCATCAAAAGTGCCATAAAATCCTGGCACATCATTGCACCTGTATTCTTTAAACCAAAAGATATCACATTGTAATAATATGCGCCAAAGTTAGTGATAAAAGAGATTTTCTCTTTCTTTTCCAAATCCATTTGTATTCGGTTGTATCCAAATTACGCATTTATAAAACTCATTATTTCATGTTTAGTTGTGGTATCAATCATTCAATGGATGTTTGGTACAGGAAAAAAATGCTTCAGACAACCTTTATTTAAATCCTTAAAATCAACACAAAACTGAATTCATTTTGTTTATTGGGTACAATGACTATGTTGGCCAAACATTTCAGGTATTTTACCTCCCAAATTGTCCCTGTGTTAAGTTATTCAGTTTACCTCTCCTTAATAAACCTGTTCTTTTCCTCAGATATAGGGCACCATTTTTGCCTTACCGAGGGAGAACTTGAGTCCATTCCCTAGCTTGTAGACTACTATGTCTGATGGTATACTTGTGTAATGACCTGTTCAATCGTTATTAAATGGCACCTCGATATGAGTATAAATTCGGGAACTTTTAAATATACTATCTTAAATTAATATGGGATGATGCGACCAACAGAAATTTTTTGAGAATTAAAATTTTGGGTCGAACTGACATCATCACACTATAGCGGGAATTTTCTAGCTATAGCGACATTGTTGTAGCAGCCGGCAGGCCCATATAGCAGGATGACGGGACTAGTAACCCAAAAATGAGTTTTATAATTTCATTCTCTCCTCTTCAGTTGAAAACATATGAGGGTTGCTTCAAAAATCCTCCTAGGTTGCTCCAAAGCTTGGGAGAAATAGAGAAGAAGGATTTCCGCTTGAATGGGGTAAAACCTATGGATTCTAGGATGACTTTCCGTTAAGATTCACTTCTACGGAGCCAGAAGTTTGTGTTCAGACTTCTGCAGCAGATGCTTGGTGTCCAGGTAGGCTAGGTGTAACTGAGTAGTATAAATCTTTTTTTGATTTCATAATATCTTATAGATTGACAAAAGATTTCATGCTTAGGTCATCGGGTACAGAGTTTGGATTGCTAAAATGTATTGATCATTGTTGTTTAAGGTGGGAAATTACTGTGGTAGGTGATGTTGACCCTAGAACTGACAGTGGGTGGTTATTTCTTAATGGTTAATCTTTGGTAATCGGATTTTGGGGTGGTTTCATGGTACCAATAATAATTAAGGTGAAAGGGGTTGCTAGGTCTTAGCGGATTTCCCCCGGGTAGTAAATAAGGGGAAAGGGATAAACAAGGAAGGTCCGGAAGTCTTAGAATTAGGGGGGTAAATTCCTTGTGAACGTGTGTATACTCTTAAAGAGGTCTAAGATTTGAGGTAAATAAATTCATGTGCTTAGTTGAATAAGCTAGGGGTTGGTCTTCGGATAGGTTATCAAGGTTGGAATAATGAACCAGATTTGGTAGTGTAGGCGATAGTTGAATTATTTTCCAAATTACGTTATGTGTGCATGTTCACTATTACATTAGTATTGCTTGTACAATACGTGTTTAGGGACTAAGGTAATGAATGTGAAATGATATTTGGCTGTCAATCTCATGCAATGGACTTGTCCTAATGCTTGTTAGTCTTACAAGTGTGGTTGTATTCATTGTGTTTATGATTGTGTGATATCTTTGATTCTTCGGTTGGCTCGGGTACCACGCTTGGTACAGATTATTAGTTGGCTCAGATACTACGCTTGGTACGAGATATCTATCGGTTGGCTCGGGTACCATGCCTGATACAAGTTCTATTATGATTGGATCGGGTACCACGCCTGGTACGGGATTGATTGCTATATGTGTTGGTTCCTTGAGTGAACCAGGCTTATTATTATTTATGTTCATTACATGTTGGTTCCTTGAGTGAACCGGGCATATCTATTTTTGATGTTCATTATATGTTAGTTCCTTGAGTGAATCAGGATTATTGTTATTGATGTTCATTACATGTTTATTCCTTTAGTGAATCGAGCTTATCTGTTTTTAATGTTCATTACATGTTAGTTCCTTGAGTGAATTGGGCTTATTGTTATTGATGTTCATTACATATTGGTTCCTTGAGTGAACCGGGCTTATCTGTTTTGGATGTTCATTATATATTGGTTCCTTGAGTGAACGAGTTTATCTGTTAGTGATGTTCATAACATATTGTCTTCCTGAGAGGGCCGAGAGTTAGTATTACTTGACATACATATTGGTCCATGAGGGGCCGAGTTGGTGTGCTTAAGTGATAAGGTAGTTTCTTCTGTAAATCGGGGTTGCATGTTAAACAACATAGATGATGTCCTAGGGATCCTTGGGAGGTTCGAGTGGCTTGCAAGCTATGACATAATGATATGTGGTCTGGTTACTTGAATAGTTGGGCATGACTTACATAGTTTTTGAGTCCAATTATTGACTGGGGGTCTTATTGTTAGTCATATGGACTTAGTTGTTCATATTGTCTAGTAATATTTTGTTAGTGTCGTATATTTGCAATTCCCATCTTCACAAGAATGACAGGCCAGCTGGCGGTGATGTCTAGACTAATTGGGCATAGGACTTGAGGTTGTGAGAGGTATTGCTTGACGGGTCCAAGATGGGTGAGATTGGAGGGATTAAGTTTCCTAAGGAGTTAGGTTTGACTAGTTAGTGAAACAAGGCTAGTATTCAGTGAGTGCCTGAACCGGTGGGATGTCAAGGGTAAGAAACCTTGGGGGTTGAATACGTAGAACTCACATGTAGTCGATTGTCTTGGCTAAGGGCTAAGAGTCAAGGTGGTTGACTTAGGATCTTAAATTGAGTGGCAGACCTGGTAACAGGGTAGTTAGTAATTTGATTATGGGATTGAAACTGGTAAGATATTTCTAGTGTTTGGCAAGATGGGTAGGCTTCGAGAGTCTTAGTGTTATAAGGGGTCAGGTTATGACTGGGATACAAGGGTAGAATGTCTGCTAATGGTGGAGTTGGCAACAGAATGAGGTAGGGAGGCTAGGAAAGAGTGTATAAGATCCATGGATGATTTACCTGGATAGTAAGGGTTGTTGATAAAGGACCTGGAACGTATAACGTTCAAGTTGTATATTTTCTTTTGATTATTTACATGATGTTATGAGGTGGATTCAGGTTGACTGATGATGCCTACATGTACATGTTGTTTGTATTGATACTACTCTTGCTATACCTTTTTGGGTATAGTCTGGTTGCAGGATCAGTTATTGTTTCTCAGGTGATGCGGATAGCAGTCTCTAGCAGCTTCTGCTCCTCTTTTCCTATGGTGGGAGCTGTGTCTTACTTTTACTTTGTATTTCTTTTTAGAGCTCTTATACCTGTTTAGACTAGTTCCTAAGAAGGGTTCGTGTTATATTTTGTTGTACTTGTAAAAAACTTCACTGTACTCAAAGTTTTTGTAACTGTTTTTAAATATTAAGGGAAATTTTCATATTTCTTATTTATTTTCGCAGGTGCATTTTAAATGAGGTGGTAAGGGTTCTCCAATCTAGGTGTTTAGAGTAGGTGCCCACACGGCCTGGTAGTTGGGTCATGGCAACCTGTTATATCAAGGTGAGACCAAACAATACAATCAGAGTTAACTTTAAGAAAATTAATAAGCTTACTTTTGAGCTCGAGACTTAGTCTCATTCCCATTTGTACCTTTCTCTTTAGGAAACCAATGAACAAAATGATTTGTTCAAGCTCCTCTACCATTGTCTTGGTTATATCCAGATCATGCAGAACATGAAAATACCTCGATACTGATACTGGTCTTAATTATGTCCCTTCAGTTTTTGGTAGTCTGTCTCCTATGTCATTTCTGAAGGTTGACTCTATTTTTTGTCAATTCTATTTATCATTGTACTTGTCGTTAATCAGTTGTTCCTTGGCTAATGACACTACAAACATCTCTTTTGCTGCTAGCAGGTCTCCCGTGATTTTCTTTATTCTCTTTGGTGTTGAAAATTTCATTACTTGATGGTACTTGGAGGGTACAACTTTCATGGCATGGACCCATAGCCACCCAAGTATAACATTGTACCCTATTTTTCCATCGATGATTTTGAATTGGGTTTGTTTAATCACTTTCTCAACATCCGTCATTAGCCTTATCTACCCTCTAGTTGTTTTCCTGGACATTTTAAATTTGATCAAAAGCTTTATCGCTTGGATTATTTTGTTCACTAGATTTATTTGCCCGAGGACCCTCATATTGATGATATTTTCAAAGCTACCTGGGTCAATCAACACACATTTAACCATAAGTTTGTAATATCTAAAGAAAATACCAGAGCAGTATTGTGCAGGTACTCCAGGTTGTCTGAATCTTGTTCATTGAAAAAGATTGTTTCTGAGTCTTGTTCCTCCCGATACCTTTTTCCATAGCTAGCTGACACTTTAGCATTTTATTGTTGACATTGTTATCCCACTAATTCTTCCCCTCGATTATCATATCTACCACATGTCGAGATGGGTGATGCTTATTTCCTTATACTTCTCTATCGTAATTGTTCTTGGCTTGGTCACTCAAGAACTCCCTAAAATGGCTATTTGTAAGAAGTATGACCACTTTTCCCTGAATATGCTTGTAGTTCTCGATTCTATGTCTGTGTGTTACATGAAATTCACACCAGAGTTTTGAGTCCCTTGATCCGGGATCAGATCTAAGCGAGCTTCCTTGATATGTCTCATGGCTGCAACCAACTAAGATAGATCAATGTTAAATCTATACTTTGAGAGTCTTAGAACGTTCTCAATTGCATGAACTGAGCTTGGAATCCCTATTGCCTCCTTGTTTGGTTCATAACTTATAGTGTGATCCTTGCCTTTTTTGTCAAAATGGGGGTTGTCCTTAGGTGGAAATCTCTGGCTCAAACTCAGCCTTACTTCAAACTGGTATGGAAAAATTAGTTCTTTGTGGATTTAGGATTCGATTAGCATACCTTCATCATTCTGTCTTGATATCTGCAATAGTTATTTTCTATTCGAAACTTTGATTCATACTGATTATGCACATTGGCCCAAGTCGTAGCCTTGAACTCCATCTGACTTTCTTTTAGCTTTAGAGAAGCAACCTAGCTCTCAAGGTTCAATCCCTTCGTGAAAGCTTTTGCGGCCCAGTTATCTAGAACCATTAACAGTATCATCATTTCTCTATGGAACCCTGAGACAAAGTATTAGAGCAACTCGGAGTCACCCTGCTCAATCATTAAGATGTCTATCATTCTAGGTTGCACTTTCCTAACTCCAACATGTGCCTTAACAAAATAATCTGTAGGCATATTAAAAGAGACACTAGATTTTTCATCCAATAAAGAGTATCATACGAGCGCTTCTTCAATTAGAGTTTCTTAGAACTTCCTAACCAGAATTGATTCAACCTTGTCTTAATCAGGCCATTCCCATTGACAACTATGGGTAAAGCCAAAATATGTTCATGTAGGTCTCTTGTTCTATCATATTCATCCAGGTGTGCAACTCTGTCAAACCCTACCTGAGTTCTTTCCTGAGTACCTCCATAACTGGCGCCACAACATTGGGTCCAACCACCAATATATCTTCCCTATACACCTCTGAGCGGGTCCCTACCGTGAGATCCCCAAATTTCTCCGCAGAGTGGGTGTTCCCAATGGCATTGGGCTCATACCGACATTGTTAGAAAATCGTGATCAATGACTTTTTCAGCTCCATCACCCTTTTGTCCTGCATGGTCATGTGATCTATTATGGACTTAGCTTCATGCGAGCCAGATCTATGTTCTCTAGATCGGCCTCAGTTCTAACAATAATTGAAGTCTGCCCCTCCTAAGGTCCTAAACGTTCTCGTGTCTCGTCAAGGAGTTTCTCATTAGTGGTGTTTTCTTCATTTTGGTTTACAATAGTCATGAGTAATTCCTGAAAGCAAACAGATTCAAGCTAATAAGAAAGTAGAGTGGTGAGTTAAATCAACACACAATTGTCCTAGCCCCATGGTGGGTGAAAAATTATTTATAAAAAAAATAATACAGTTGAATTTGTTATAGGGTCAAGGACTCGCGTCTTGATTCAACTTGTTGATTAGTGTATTAGCAGTTAAATATGTTTGCAAGTGGATTAAGTAAAGACAATAATGAAAGTAATCGAATCAAATGAAACAATAGATCTTTGTTGCTTGATGTTTGAGTTTGATTCGAAGACATTAGTGTATGACTAGTCTCAGATCCAAAGATAAATTGATATGGAAATACTTGATAGCTAAGAGTTAGTCAAAGATAGAAAGTTTGGAGTACAAGAATATCAATATATTGTTTTTGTATTACTTAGAATTCAACCCTTTACAAGTGTGTCAGGACTACTACTTAGGCAACAAAGATAATACATTAACCAATAGAAAAACTTCAATCGAACCCTAAGTACTATGTCCAAATACCATTGTGCATGCCAACTAATACTTCTCTTCCAATCGTATGATCTCGTACAAACATATGTGGCGTATCCGTCTCTTTGTTCTATCTCCGAGACACGAGTCCTTTATTGACTTCTAGCCACGAGCTCCTGGCTTTTCTCCAATCTAACAACACCGATGACGAGCCAAAGGTCAAGCTATCTGGACAGTCCTTGATCTGGACACTTGATAATGAAAATATTATGGATATCTATTCCCGCTCTCACATGCCACACGTTGGTTTCGAACGCTGCCACGTACATAACCCATTTTTTAATAATATGAAAATATTATGGATATCTCTTCCCGCTCTCACATGCCACGCGTTGGTTCCGAACGCTGTCACACACATAAATTATTTTAACAATACACTTTTACCTTAATAAAATACTTCCTTCGCTCATTTTTACTTGTCCACTATGATTTTCACCTTTACTTGTCACTTTTAGCATGTCAAGAAAAAATATATTTTTTCATGTTTTACCCACAATATTAAGGGGTCATTTGGTACGCGAGATAAAGGGGGTATCTCAAAAATAAGTTTGATATTAAATTTATACCATGTTTTGTTGATGGTATAAATTATCCCAAGATTAATTTATACCGTCAATCAAACATGGTATAAGTCTAATATCAAACTTAATCTTGGGATATCCCACCGTATTCCATCCAACTTGAGATTATTTTATCCACCTCCCATATAGGATAAATTAGTCCAGAGAGTATAAGCCCCAGATAATTTAATTTGCATACCAAATGATTCTTAATTACTTATTCCTCAAGACCTAAGATTATAAATCAATTAATATGAGTATTGTGGTAAAATACTCATATTAATCATTATTTCTTGAGGGGCGTGCAAAATTCAAAGTGGACAAGTAAAAGTGAACGAAAGGAGTATTTTATTGCCACACAAAAATCTAAGTTTTATTTTAGATCACAAATATCAAAAGTGTTACTCCCTCTAGTCTATATTAAGTGAACTGTTGGAGTATACCCTTAAGAAAAATATTTAAAGACATAAATCAAAGGCTACTTTTCACGGTTATCTTTTTGATTATTTCTCAAATTATTCTCCTGAAAAAAAAAAGTAGTTAAGAACCTCATTAAAAAAAAGGTAAATATGAAAAAGAGTCTCAATAATTCTCTTGAATTTTGAAAAAATCACTTTTTTTTGAACTATACAAAAGTATCAACAATTCACTTACTTTTGTGTTAAATCAAAAAGTGTCACAAAAATTGAGACGGGAAAAATACTTCCTCTGTTCATTTTTTACTTGTCACTTATTTCTAAAATATATTTTTATTTTTATTTGTCACTTTTGATATATCAAAGAAAAGATAAAAAAAAAAACTTCCTCAAATGACTCTTAGTATTAAGTACTTCCTTAGTATTAAGTACTTATTCCTTAAATGATATTTCAAAAATTAATACTCTCTTTGTTTCAATTTGTTTGACCTACTTTTTTTTTTAGTCTGTTTAAAAAATAATGCTTCTTTCCTTTTTTAGAAACTCTTTAATTGTAACTTTTCATATGGTATATTCAAGATCACAAGTTTAAAAGATATTTTAATACACTGACATATCTTTAATTTAAAACCATAAGTTTCAAAAGTCTTCTTTACTTTCTTAAATTTCGTGCTAAATTAAAATAGGCTAAACAAATTGAAATAAATAAAGTACTAAACATCAATTAATAGGAATAATAAAGTAAAATAAGCATGTTAATTATTATTTTCTCAATGAAGGCACCAAATCAAAATGTGAAAATAAAAATAAATGACTGCTAAATTACCTCCCATGCCAATGGGAATGGAAAGTGTCGCGGTTGACACTGAAAAGGTGAAAATGAACAAATTACGCATGCAGATCCGACAAAGAAGATAACTTGTACAGTTGTACTAGAAGCATCGACATCACATCACATCAATGTGCGGCATATCTCAACCGGCAAAAAATTACTTTATTCGTCCAAGAATGCTGGTGTATTATTGACTTGAAAGTTGAAATAGAAAATAAATAATAAGATTATTTTATAATATCACTCTTTGAATATAATTAATTTTATTTTTTGTAAGATGTATAATTAATAATTAAGCATAAAATGGATAAAAATTGATAAATTATTCATTCATTTTTCAAAATTGAACAAGTATAATTAGATATCTCTTTTTACTAATATGGATGAGTATTGTTAGACGGAGAGAGTAGTAAAGAAAACAGAAAAGAGCATTTAAGACATAGGAACTTGTGTGAGATCCAGGGAAAGAGGAGGAAGAAGAAAATCTCTCTCTCAAAAGTCAGAGAGAGAAGCAGAACGAGCTGAACCATTGATTAAGTGAGAGAAAGGGAAAAATGGGATGCTCGTTCTCGGGATTGAATGCTTTGTATGACACTGCCAATGGCGGAGGAGATGTTTGGATCAATGAGAATCGGTTCAGGATCCTCAAGCCAATCGGCGAAGGCAGTTTGGCCAATGTCTTCATCGTCAAGGAGCTCATTTCTGACCCTTCTAACCCTGGGATTTCAAGCAAATTCAAGGACCCTTCTCATGTCTCTGGTACGTATTCGACTACTAAATTTATAATATTAAATGGAATTTGCATTTCTAGATACCTATTCATTTGAGGATTCGTGTCGCTGGTGGTTTCAGATAAGAAGGTCTACTAGTACTTGTTGTTTCTGATAATTGGGTCAAATTAATTTTCCCTTTCTCTTGTAATCTGACAATTGAATCACAGGAAGTTCCATTGATGACATTTTTTCCCCTTGTAAGTTGACAATTGAATGAGATTTTTAGCGGGTTCAGATGGAACTGAGTGCATTTTGAGCTCTGACTCAAATTAAGTTGGAATTGTGGTGCATAGTAGTAATTGTTGTTGATAATTGGGTCAGATTTGTGAATAATAGTGGACATTTTTTTGTTTTTTCCTTGTGATCTGACAATTGGGTCAGATTTGTAAACGGGTCTAGACTGTGGATAATGGGAATTCTTATAGCTGGTCTTGGTAGTCGTTGCTGTTGTCTATTAGATCAGATTTGTGAATTTAAGGGTTTCAAATTGTATACGATTTGTTTTGGTTGTAGTTGTCAATGATCTCGCGGGGAGGTTTTTTGTCAATTACACTCTGTGGATATGATCTTTTTATGTCTCTGACTGAGATGTTTGCTACTATCGATGTTTCTATAGGTTGATCATCTTGACATATGAACTTCTGTTGTTTGCGATTGAAAAGAAGAAAGTTCAATGGAATCTTGTCCTTTGCTTTTTATCTTCTCTTTTTGTCTCTGGATGACTTTATTTTCATTGCTCAAATGGCAAAGTTAGTTCTGCAACAATTTTCCCAGTTAGCAGGTCAAATATTGTTTGCTTACGGACCTGGTGGCTGGTGCAGTCAGATTTATGATTTTTTCTATTGGAAAAGAATAGTGCAGACTTTTGTACAATTATTGTATTTTCATATTTCTCTTGTTCTAATTAAGACTTTGTAAAGTTAAATGTTAACATTATAGTGTTTGCAATGCATTGCCTGAATGTTAGATGATGGAACTTACGCCATGAAGAAAGTTCTTATTCAGAACAATGAACAATTAGAGTTGGTGAAAGAGGAGATCCGCGTTTCGTCTCTGTTTACCCATCCCAATCTGCTTCCTCTCCTGGATCATGCTATCATTTCGGTCAAGGTAATTACTAAAACCCGTGCACTTGCTTTGATCTGCACATGATAAAGAAAATTATTGCAGTGATCTTTAATTTCTTCATCTAGTAATTCACCCAGCTCCACGTCTAGGCTATCTCTTATCAAGAGGGCTTTTCACAATTAATTTGCACGTATTAAGTTGAGATTGCATATCATGCAAAGAAGGTGAACACAGGCACAATATTGATCTTTTCCCATTCCAGGAGTCTTAGATGTGCTTCAAGGAACTCATTCCCATCATAATAGATGTATTTCCTTCACTTTTCTCTTAAGATGAAGGTCCAATGCTATATATGCAGAAGTTTGAACTTGCATGTGAATGGTCAAAGAAGTGTATCATGTAGTTCCTTTCTTTCAGAGAAGGCAAAGGAAAAGGGGGTAGGAATTTACTCAGAATCTCAGAGGGTTCACATGTCTCATTGAGATGATACTCTTCCGGCAGTTTCGGCTTCTGGGAATGAGAATTATGTTTAAGCATGCTGTCATTTGTCAATTATGAAAGACATTCTCTACTTTTGCTGAACGCTATAGGCATGCCGATTTATATCTTCTTTGTTGCATTTCCTCTATGATATATCTTCAGTTGCCACTGGATTTTCTCTAAAGATCTTATTTCAATTGGATATTGGGTAGGCCTCACAAGACCAGTCTAGTAAGCAGGAGGCTTACTTGTTATTTCCAGTCCATTTGGATGGGACATTAGTGAATAGTGTCAAAGCCATGAAAGCAAAGGAGTTCTTTTCCACTTTGGAGGTGCTTCAAATATTTCATCAGGTGAACTAGAATCAGTATGTTCTGCACAAGAGCATCTTTTCATTTTCTGATAGGAAAAAAGGAAGGGTCAGGTGCACACGAAATTGTGTAGCCAAGAAATGATATACTGAAAAATGTTTTTTATGCAGCTTTGTGCAGGTCTCAAGCATATGCATAACTTTGATCCTCCATATGCACATAATGATGTCAAACCTGGTAATGTCCTTTTAACACACAGAAAAGGACAGGAACCTCTTCCAAAATTAATGGAGTTTGGAAATGCACGTCCTGCAAGAAGGCAAATTCGCTCTCGATCAGAGGCCCTACAGTTGCAGGTACTTATGCTTCTGCTATTATATAGACGTATCTTCTGCTGTATTTATGCCTGCAAGCTTCTCATCTTTCCTTCTTCTGAACCTGAACAGGGAGAATGTTATCACCACTATTGTATTAATAACATATTGATGTTGCTCTCTTTCTTGGCTCTATTACTTACAGTTCACACCTTACCCCATTCTGATACTTTTTTTTTTTGGTTTGATCTGCGTTTGTGGCTATCCAGGAATGGGCATCTGAGCATGTTTCAGCACCTTTCCGTGCACCTGAATTGTGGGACTGCCCAAGTCAATGTGATATTGATGAAAGAACTGATATCTGGTCTTTAGGTTGTACATTATTTGCTGTAATGTAAGACTTCTCTCTACTCTTTTGCAGATATCTTTTTGTTGCTTTTGCGGTGCAAAATAAAATGTCTTTATTCTCTTGCTGACATATCTGTTAGTTGCATCAACATTGTCCAATAAATTGATATTCAGTTCGATCAAGTCATGAGCTAACTCAAGTGCGAAATTTCCTGCATTTGACTTGTACATGCTTAAATTAAGTATGTTGGTGAGCGTACTGAAGTGTCGTCTGGTGCTGAGTTTCTCAGTTATTATTCACAGTCAATGGTTTTTCTTTCAGAATAAGAAATAAAAATTCTCATGACATGCATATTTTAACCGATTGTAGATATTAATTAACTGTGAAATTGGTTTCGAGCAGGCCTGTTTGCATGAAAGATAATTAATTTATAACATCCTGGCTTTTATGTCCAGGTACGGAGTATCTCCATTCGAGTATGCACTTGAGGAATCTGATGAAAGCCCACAATTGGCTATTGTAAATGCACAAATTAAGTGGCCAACTGAGCCTAATGCTCCATATCCCAACGACCTTAACCAGTTTGTGACATGGATGCTTCAGCCTCAAGCAACAGTCCGACCTCGCATAGATGATATCATAATTCATATTGACAAGTTGATCTCAAAGTATTCCCATTAAAGTGATGGGAGGGGAACATTTTGGGTTAGTTCACATATGCATCATCCATATAAACATATTAGCATATTACAGAATCCACCATAAGTTACTGTTACATTTTTATTTCTTGTCAAAATGTGATAGAAGACTCAGTAACTCATTATACCGGACGAAAAGAGGTTTCGGCAGTCGTTTATCTACTTCTAAAAATAATTTAATGTTGAACAATCTCTTCTACTTTTATTCCCATGTCCAAAGGAAAAATTTGCCTTGGTTGTTTCTGCAAGCTCATTTTATTCTCAGTATTCCTTTATGCCATGCGACGTCTTGTATTTTTTAATCGTGCTGCCTTTTCAATCTTATTGAGCTGAACGCTCGCTTATTTCTTTTGCACTGATAAAAATAGGAGGATTCTCTTAGCGCAATCTTTAGAAAGCTCAGTTATCTTCATGGTGATTCATCTCTAATATTTCCTCGTTGGCTTTGATTGGGGTAGTTGGCAGAGTTCATAATTTGACATTGTTATTTACCGACTCCAAGAGTTTAGAAGATATAATCGCAATAATGGAACTCACAGGAGAAAGTGAACATTATGTTCCTGCTTCAAATAATAATGTGGAATTTCTTGTATAATTAAAGGCCAGACTTGAGGTAGGTCATGAATTCTTCCTAATCAATCTTCATTACTACATTTGTATAATGTGAAAGACAGATTTGTCATATCTTAATTTGACTTGAATACTTGCAAGGGTGTGTTCAGCACGAAGTAAAATGTTTTACAGGAAAATTAATGAGTTTCTTATTTATTTTTTTGTGTTCGATATATAAATAAAAAATATTATCTTAAAATTCAAGCAAATACTATGAGAGGTGGAGATGTGGGGTGGCAGTGATGGGAGCCTACATGATGGGGTGAAGATGAGGTGTGTTGGAGGGTGCGGAAGACATAATTAATGAAAACTAGTTTAGTATACGTGTTTTGAGAGTGTACCGTGTCTTAATAAAATATCTGTATAAAATGAATAAATTATTACGTGTGTAACTCATACCATTGAGTACACAACTTTGAAAAATTATGAAAATATTACTAAGCAATATATATTTGAGTTACAAAATAAATATAAAAATAAAAGTTTAAGTTCCTGAAAATGATCAATGTTGATCTGATTTAGCTACCGTAAAAAAGAAATAATATCACTTTTCAAAAAATAATAAATGAATTAATATTTAGAACTTTGAAATAAATTGAGAACTTTTTATTTTAACTTTCCTATAACTTTTCACTCTTAATTAATAAAACATAATATTATTTCATAAGTTTCAAGGTCCAACATTAACATCCTAATTAACGTGTAGTTATTATTATAAGAAATTGCTGAAGAATTTTATCATTTATATTGTGTTCCAAATTTGAGGGGTGCAACTAACACCTGATGCTAAAATTTAGCTCGAGCTGATTCTACTGAACTATTTGTCAATGGCGCTTAGCAATCATACACAATCAAGAAGAGTAATAAAAACTTGGTCGGAACAGGGCCCTGTCCTTGATGACGTTCAAAAGCACTCTCTCGAAGGAGATGGTAACGATCGCCAAGCAAAATAATAAGTAACCCAACAGATGTCGGGATCGAATCCATGGAGAATGGTACGATGACTAGCCACTAAACGTCGAATATTAATTCACTAGAGTAACCAATTGTTCGAACAAGCAAAAGTAAAGTTGGTTTGGGGGAGGGGGGAAGGTTTGGAAAATTACAATTCAAAATGTAGCAAAAAGAGAATGTAAAGACAATTGGTTTAATCAAGAGTTAGAAGACTAGGGGTATGCTTCCGATGGGGTCTTACAATGCGGTAGGGGTTGATTATTCAAGTAAACTTTCAATTAATAGCATGTGTTGCTTGGTTTAAGCTATACTTCGTAGTTACCTACTAAATATATTTACTATGGACTTTTTTCAAGCCCCCATAGTTTGACATCAAACCAACCAATTAATGCTTAGGTGAATTAAACTGTATGTAGATTTGACTCTTACATGAGAATTTCCTATAATCAAGCTATTTCTAGATCAATTTGTGGCGAAATTTCCAAATCCCCACTATTGAACTCTTGCACAATCTATGAACTTCTTCTTCAAGCAAGAACATAATTAGTGAGCTAAATCAATATTTGCAACCATCAATTTTATAGTTAAAACATGAAGAAATCAATAGACTCATACTTAATAATCAATTATAAGCACAAATAATCAACACCCATTCTCAAATTCAAACACCCATCATGCACACATCCCTAGAATTTGAGTTTAGCTACTCATAGTAAAGGAATAAGAGAAGATACCAAATGGGTTTCGCAAAATTCCATTCATTCTGTAAGCTAAATTCAAATTCCAAACTCCAAATTGTCTACAATGGTATTTTTCACTAGACAAGAAGAAGAGAAAATTGTACTCTATAAACTATCTTCCTTGGGAAAGTAAAAACTGCTTAATAATCTTGGTAAAGATCCCAAAAAAGATTTTAGAACCTTTCCAAATACATCACATACAATTGGACAAAATTGCCCTTCGGGACATGTGCGAAACAAGGGGCGAAGGCACCTGTGATCGCCCCTTGGGACTTGCGGCTCGCATGTGACCAATCTCCCGGGCAGTGATGTCCAAATACTTGCGATGTCAGGTGCGGAGAAAAGGGCGATCTCCTTTTGGCAGTGTGCGACTCACATGTAGCTGATTGCTCAAGCAGTGTATGAACTCATGTATGCGTTGGCACCTGCGAAACGCAGATGCTCTCTTGTTGCTCCCATGTCTCTTCGCCCCTCTTAGCAGAGCCTTGCCCTTCCGATCATCTATGTACTTTAGCTTCCATTTTAAGCTCTTTGGGTTTAAATCTTTTTCTTCCTTCAATTGACTAAGAGTACCTGCATTTAAGATAATAAAGGCAATAAGTACCTGTAAATCGCATCAAAATATGACAATAGTTCGTGAATAAAGGCTCAATAAGTTGGTAGATTACCAACTAAGCAAGACACTCACAAGGTAAGAATTGAAACAAATTCTCAAAACATAAGGGCTGTACACAAGATTATACCGACTCAAAAACTAAAAGATTCAAAATATAAGACTCAAACAAAGGTGCTCATCTTAATTGGTATCACCATAATCTCAAGGCAAGTACATATTTCAAAACTTTTATGAAAAAACTTCACTTTTCATTCAAAATCAGGGGATTTGTCATTCAAAACAAGTTCATTAAGCTTCTCAAGTCATTGACATTGACCTTCAAGGTTTGCCTCAAGATTCTCCATATAACTTGTCTCATTCATTCCCCTCGATTGAAATCAAGACTTTAATGTTCACTTCAAGTGTGTAATGCCACTCACAACAAGAGAAAATCCCACTCACAATCATGCAATTCACAATAGAGGGATTATAGGAGAACACAGAGATTCTCACTCTCTCAAGGAAGTTTGATTACACACACATTGAACCATAAGCTTGCCCTTCATGTAATTCACCACTACTGTAGAGTCGTCAAGCTCGAAATCACTAAAGACTTGAGGACAAAGATGTAGGCTAGGGTTAAGGTGAGAATTTTATTTTGGCTCAAGTGACTAAACCTCCCTAACGCGATCGTAATCAATCTAATGCACTCACTCACATCTTTTGATTCACATCACCTTATTGCTCCCTCTCAAAATCCAAATTTGTCTCCTTTACAATTGTTATTCCAAGCACCTTTACTTTTGCTCATAAGGTAATATCACCCAATCTTTTGTTTTCTTTCAATCTTCCTTTCATTAGATCAATTACTTCTTAAGATAAGCATTGGGTGCTACCTCACACTTTGAGCAAAATTTCTCCTTCTATTATCATAATATATGCACCCCAAAACTTAGGCTTTTACCTACATCACAATATCTTTTAATCACTCATATTCCCCCCCCCCCCAAACTTAGGCTTTTGCCTACATCACATTGTCTTTTAATCACTCATATTCCCCCCAAACTTTGGATTTTAGCCTACATTTTTATTTCAAGCCATTAGAGATGAACGAATGCCAATATCAAGGATTCAAGAAGGGTAAGGTGTGTAATATAGGTGCAAAGAAATGGTTAAGTCTCAAAAGAGGTTAATGAGGATCAATGTTGAGAGAAGAAACTTTTGGGAAAAGTGACTTGTCCAAAGAGGGCCTAAGATCATCTTCCAAGATACACAACATCTATAATTTCACCTTGACTAACATTCGGGCAAGTTCTAGACAACATGCATGCACAAGAACTAAGTAAGCCTTACCACACAAGGGACCACAATACAAGAAACTTGCAACTAGTCTCAAAATCAATTGGGACAAATGACTTTTGACAAGCTATTTCGAGTTCTGCGCATTCATTTATGAATTAATCAAGCCAAACAAAGAGTGTACAAGTCATGACAAGAAAATGCTTTAGCAAAAATCATTTTCTCCTTTTTTCTTCAATTTCAAAATCTTTACCAATTTTTTTTTTGTGGGCCCATTTCGAGACAAGCAACAGATGGACTCAATTAAATGCTAAGACTTGACATTTTCTCTTAAGAAAATTGCCTCTCAATCTATCATAGGAAAATGCCAACCCGATTCCATACAAAAATAAATAAAAGAAATATTTGCTCCTTGGAAAAGACCGTAATATGAAGAAAACTCTCGGAGTTTATTCCACTAACTACTATTAACAAGGCAAAAATTGAGTTATGTGCTCATGAATCATTGGAGAATGAAGCCTGGCATATGCACTAAGTGTGTTTGCAAAGCACGAGTAATGAAATAATAGAGCTTGTAAGACTAACCCGGTGATATGGCAACTCCTTCAAAGTAATAGCATCTAATAGCATCAATCCCAAAAAGGGCGCAATATGAATTTAAACATGCTTCACAGTGGCTTAAATAATAAATACACCCCCAAGCTTAAATAAAGCATTGCCTCCAATGCCCTATAATGAAAAGAAGTGATGAATGAGGACTACTCCCTGAGATGTGGCATGTGAAGGGAAGTGCAAATCGCAAAATGGGCAAGGGAAAAGCACCGGAGCCATCACAGATCGTAGTGGAGATCGTTAAAGTTGCCAGTGATTTGGCTGCCCATCTGCAAACTAACCTGCATGGTACAGATTGGAAGTTGCATTTCGCCTACTGCATCACAGATTGTAGTGAAAAATGGTTGAAGTGCCATTGATTTGGTTTGTCTTGCAAAACATTTTGCATTCTGTAGATTGGAGTGTGCGATTCACAGGTTATGATGTATGCGAGGTACAAAATCCCATCGAAGTGCCAATGGTGTTCTTCCTGCTTGTGTAGTAGGGTGCGATGCATGAATTTAGGCATGCATTTTGCATGTTCTGTCACATGTGGACCCTCATTTTCAGGCAAGAATGATAGAGGATGGAGGCGGTTCTGTTTGCAAGAGGCGATTCACATGCGAGGCGCGCTTCTCCAGGTGCATTTTACATGTGGCCATACTGGGGTGGTTTATTGCCTTCTAAGCATTCCAATGACACCTAAATCATCTCCGACCTAAAAATTTACAAAAATAACAAAATAGTAAAGAAAGAAAAGAGAAATACTAAAGCTAAGATAAACGCTTGGGTTGCCTCCCAAGAAGCACTTGATTTAACGTCACAGCTTGACGGGGTACCTCATAACCATGGTTCATCGAGGTAAGTCACTCCTATGAAAGTGACTTCTTCTAGAACACCCAAATATGTTGTCCATTGACTTTAAATTTTGATCCATTTTCAGCTTCCAGCTCAATATCTTATTTGCAAAGGCTTGGGAATATTTTGAAGGGGACAAACCATTTAGACTTAAGCTTGCTCGCGAAAAGACGAAGCCTAGAGTTGAATAGGAGCACCCAATCACTGGGAGAGAATTCTCACTTCAGGACTCACTGAAAGTGCTTCATTTGAGCTTTATAGAGAGAAGCACTATCGTAGGCTTGCATACAGAATTCATCAATTTCATTGAGTTCAATCCGAGCATGAGCAACTTTTTCCAAATTTAAGTTCAACCTTTTTAAAGCCCACATGGCCTTATGTTCCAACTCCACAGGAAGATGACAAGCTTTTCCAAACACAATTTTGTATGGAGATATGCCGGTGATGGTTTTGTAAGAGGTTTTATAGGCCCACAATGCATCATCCAATTTCTGTGCCCAATTCATTCTATTAGCATTCATCATTTTAGTGAGAACGGGCTTGATCTCCCTATTGGATACTTCAACTTGACCGCTTGTTTGTGGGTGATACAGAGTGGCGACCTTATGCTTGACGCCATATTTCTCAAGCAAAGCACTAAACAACCGGTTACAAAAGTGGGATCCTCAATCACTAATGATAGCACAGGGGGTGCCAAATTGAGAGAATATGTGCTTCTTTAGAAATGTCGTAACACTCTTCCCTTTATTGTTGGGTAGAGCCACCGCTTCTACCCATTTGGAAACATAGTCTACAACCACAAGGATGTAGGTGTTTTCATAAGAACTTACAAAGGGTCCCATGAAATCTATTCCCCAAATATCTAATAATTCAGCTTCCAAAATTTGGGTCAATGGGAGTTCATGGCGATGAAAAGTGCCCCCTTCACATTGGCATTGGTCACAATGTTTTACTAGGTCATAAGCATCCTGATAGAGAGTCAGCCAATAGAACCTGCTTTGCAACACCTTGGAAGTTGTTCGCACGCCACCATGATGACCATCAGCTGGTGAGGAGTGACAGGCTTCCAAAATGGGCATCATTTCTGCATTGGGAATGCATATTCAAATCATACAATCAGCACAAATCCAAAAGAGATAGATCTCATCCCAATAGAACTTTCTGACGTCATGTAAAAACTTTTTCTTCTGATGGAAGGTCAGACCTTTCGCTGTTACATCACTAGATATGAAGTTAGCAAAGTCAGCGAGCCAAGGTATCAGATCATGAGATGTAGTTAAGATGTGTTCGTCAGAAAATGCATCATTTATTTAAAGTTCCCCCACAGGTCATCCTTCCTCTTCCACTCTAGACAAATGGTCAGCCACTTGATTTTCACACCCTCTTTGGTCTTTCACTTCAAAGTTAAATTCTTGCAATAACAAAACACATCGGATAAGCCTTGGCTTGTCATCCTTCTTAGCTATCAAAGATATAATCGGAGCATGGTCAATGTGCACCACCACTTTGGTCCCCAACAAGTATGCCCAAAACTTATCAAAGGCGAACAAAATTTCAAGCAATTCTTGTTCGGTCACTGTATAGTTTGTTTGGGTTGCATTTAAGGTTTTACTAGCATAGTAGATCGGATGAAAGAGATTATACCTCCTTTGACCAAGCACTGCCCCTAAAGAAACTCCATTAGCATCACATATTAGCTCAAATGGTTTTGACTAGACAGGTGCTGTAATGATCGGGGTTGGGGTCAGCTTTTCCTTCAATCTGAGAAATGCTTTCATGCAATTATCAACAAAATTAAACTTAGCATCCTTCTCTATGAGTTTGAACAAAAGATGGGCCACTTTAGGGAAATCTTTAATGAATCTTCTATAAAAACTAGCGTGACCCAAGAAGCTTCTCACCCCTTTTACCGTTTTCAGAGGAGGCTTAGAAATGACCTCAATTTTTGATTTATCTACTTCAATTCCCTTCTCGGATATTTTGCTACCCAAAACAATGCCCTCTTTCACCATGAAGTGACATTTCTCCTAATTTAGAACCAAATTAGTCTTTTCACATCGTTTAAGTACACCTTTCAAATGAGATAAGCAATCTTCAAATGCATCTCCTACAACGGAGAAATCATCCATGAAAATCTCTATGGTGTCTTCTACCATATTCGAGAATATTGATATCATACATTATCGAAAAGTAGTTGGAGCATTGCAAAGCCCAAACGACATTCTCTTGAATGCAAAGGTCCCATATAGACAAGTGAATGTTGTTTTTTCTTGGTCTTCAGGTGCAATTGAGATTCGATTATAGACCGAATATCCATCAATGAAACAATAATACTCTCGCCTCGCTAGTCAATCAAGCATTTGGTCCATAAATGGGAGAGGGAAATAGTCCTTCTCCGTCCATGCATTCAACTTCCACTCATCTATACAAACCCTCCATCCGGTCACCGATCGAAGGGCTATCATTTTGTCCTTTTCATTAGGCACAACAGTGATTCCTCCTTTCTTAGGTACACATTGAATTCGACTAACACACATGTTGTCGAACATTGGAAATACGACCCATGCATCCAACTATTTAATGATTTCCTTTTTGACCACCTATTGCATGAGTGGGTTTAATCTTTGTTGGTACTCAATTGATGGTGTTCAATCCTCCTAGAGGTTAATTTTATGTGTACATATTCTCGGAGGTATGCCAATTATATCAGCTATGGTCCAACCAAGTGTTTGAATATGCTTCTTTAGAACCTCATGTAAAGCTACTACTTTCCCTTCTTCCAACTTATTAGAGATAATTACCGGCAAAGTTTCATTGGCACCTAAGTATGCATACTTCAAGTGCAATGGCAAGAGCTTGAGCTCCAACAACAGAGGTTCAATGATGGAGGGAATGGATGGGGGAGTTTTTCAGTTCTTTAGATCAAGATCACATTTCTTCAGAGGGTAAGAGTAAGATCCCATTCTGACCAAGGCACTACACATTTACTGATACTCCTCAATCTCCTCGCAATCATGATTCAACAAAATAGCCTCCAATGCTTCTTCCACAAATCTTTCATCCGATTGTAGTTCGATACTCTCCTCAATCCTATCAATTATGAATACCATTTGGAGGTCATTGGGTTGCTTTATTGATCTACATACATCAAAAGTTATCTCTTCCTCATTCATGAAGAATTTAAGTTCCCTCATTTCATGTCAATCAAGGTACGCCCTATGGTAAAGTATGGCTTCCTGAGTATGATTGGTATTTCAAAAACCCCGATACAATCAAGTATCATAAAATCCATCAAAAACACAAGCCGACCCATTTTTACCAATATGTCATAAAAAATTCCAATGGGGTGCCTCACCATATGGTCTGCCACATAAGCAATTTCATTTTTGTAGTGGTAGGAGAATCGAGTTCCAACTGATTGAAAGTTGCAAGATACATCAAATTTATACAGGCTTTCATCACACACAATCTTTGCGACTTATGCAACCCGTTTGCACCACAAATGGTAAAAATACACATGTTATCTGAGTTACTTACAAAATTGTTTGCTATTATGGCGCTACCTTGAGGGGACATGTGGAATATTCCATACTCCAAGAAGTTGTTCTTGATAGACATTTCTTTCACAAATTTAGCATAGTCGAGCATCTGAGTGAGGGCATTTTTTGGTGAAACATTGATAGAGATTTTTTTCAACATGAACTTAAACCCTCTAGTTTGCTCCTTTTCCTTCCTTTGGGTGAGGCATTATGGGAATAGAGGTGGACATTTAGGAAAGGGCTTACAAATCATGGAAATCTTATTTCTTTGGTCTTGATTTTCTGGAATACTATTTCTGATAGCCTTTTTTCCCCTAGGCTTGTTTATGGCATGACTCTTGCAATCCATAGAGTTTGACTGGGTATCTTCAATAAAATCCTCCTTGCCTCTTTCGTCTTCCTCATACTCAATTTGAGAGGTGAGCCAATTCATTCTTTCTTCAAGAAGTTTGACGGTGATAGAGTAAGACCTTATAGTTTGAGCCAGGGTTCCAAGTTCACTTCCTAGCTCGTGGACTCCCATGTCAGTTGATTCCACCTTCTCTAAAACCCTATGAAGCATGATTTCCACTCTTGAGGTGATATTTCCATGGTTTCGACCTTGCTTCCCGTGATCTTGGTTCAATGAGCTTTGACTCACCCCTTAAAGATTTACATGGGAACCCATATCATGATTTTGAACAACTGAAACTTCTTCATCATCAAGGGAGTAGATCTCAATATTTACCAACCCTTTGGCTCCACAGAAGCTAATGGCATGTACACTTTCTACCTTCTGTTTGATCATGTGCTTAGTCATAAATTCTAGAAGAGTTTTAATTGTTGTGAGCTCTTTATCCCTTTGTGCATCATATTTTTTCCACTCCTTGAATATTTTAGCAGAGGTAGCACCCATTGCCCCCTCGGCTCCCCAAGCATTCCAATCACGATTTGCTTTAGTCACTCTCTCAAGTAACACCTTAACAAACTCGAATGTTTGGTCCATTAGAGCACCTCAATCAAAAATATTGATAATAGTATTATTTGTGGAGTCTAAAGAGCGGTAGAAGTGTTGGAGGAGGACGTCATTCGGAAGGCCGCGGGTCAGACATTTTTCCACTTTTCTCTTGAATATTGACCATGCCTCATGGAGAGGTTCACCATGAAATTGTTTGAACTTAATGATTTCATCCCTCAATTGTAGCATGTGGTTAAGGGGAAAGAATATTTCAAGGAATATAGTGAGCATTTCTCCCAAGTAGATATTGTGCCTATTGGTAATTTGTCAAACTAAATAGTCTCTTATCCCATGTGAGAGAAGGAAAATAGATGCAATCAAATGGATTCTTGAGTGATGTTGGCCATAGCAAATGGTTGACATACTTCCACAAAATTCATTATGTGCCGGTGGTCATCCTCATGATAAAGTCCTCTGAATAAACCCTTTATGTGCAATAAATGGAGCATTGGGCTAGTAATTTGGAACGTTTCATACCCCACAGCATAAGGCAAGCGAATAACACTTTGCACATCATCATCCATGTGATTACCAACACAGACATAGGTGTTAGCATGGCTCATGCTTCCTACACAAAGCAACAAAAATAACAAAAAAGTAAAAGAGAATAAATGCTCAACAGAAGTGAATCAAAAGACAATAAAATGGCAAATCAAAAGCCATTCCCCAACAACAACGCTATTTTTTATGATGTTCAAAAGCACTCTTCCGAAGGAGGTGGTAATAATCGTCAAGCAAAATAATAAGTAACCCAACGGATGTCGAGGTCGAATCCATGGAGAATGGTACGGTGACTTGCCACTAAACATCGAATATCAATTAACTAGAGTAACTAATTGTCCGAACAAGCAAAAGTAAAGTTGGGGGGAAAAGGTTTGGGAAATCACAATTCAAAAGTAGCAAAAAAAGAACGTAAACACAATTGGTTTAATCAAGAGTTATAAGACTAGGGGTGTGCTTTTGATGGGGTCATACAATGGGGTAGAGGTTGATTATTCAAGAAAACTTTCAATTAATAGCATGGGTAGCTTGGTTTAAGCTATACATAGTAGTTTTTCAACCTACTAAATATATTTACTATGGTATTTTTTCAAGTCCCATAGTTTGACATCAAACCAACCAATTAATGCTTAGGTGAACCAAACTATCTCTAGATTAGACTCTTAGATGTAAATTTCCTATAATCAAGCTATTTCTAGCCTCAAGTTATACTGGAAATCCCAAATCCCCAATATTAAACTCTTACCCAATTTATGAACTCCTTCTTCAAGAAAGTACACAATTAGTAAGCTAAATCAATATTTGCAACAATCAATTTTATAGTTAAAACATGAAGAATTCAATAGCCCATACTTAATAGTCAATTATAAGCATAAATAATCAACACCATTCCCAAATTCAAACACCCATTCGTACATTCAAACACCCATCATGCATACACCCCTAGAATTTGAGTTTAGCTACTCATAGTAAAGGAATAAGAGAAGATACCAAATGGGTTTCTGTCATGCCCTGAGGCTAGCCCCTAGACGTAACACGGGACCTAGGGTCACAAGTGACCCCAAGCTAACCCTAAATCTGGCATATCACAAGCATACTGAATATAATTCTGGACAAATAGAAGCATACTAAAGAAATCATATCTGAAAGGAATAATGATCCTAAAAATATTTGAAATGATAATCTGTCTGAGAATCAATTGAACTATCTAGGTGGAAGCCTGACTCTATGTATGAAAGCCTCTAATACTGATGAGCTGTTGGGACAAGCCCCCAACTAACTCTAAATACTGAAAATAGGAACAACTAACTAACTCAAAAAGCATGAAAATATGTCCTCGGATGATGAGGACTCACCACTACCTGTCACTATGTTGGAACTGGTACAGACTACTCGCGGGGCTGAATCTCAGAACCTAAACCTGCATCATAATAGGATGAAGCACATAGAGAATGCTTCAGTACTTTGAATGTACTTAGCATGAGGGATATGCAAAGCTGACTTAAATATAAATATGCTAAAACATGGAAGAGCTGTAAACTAAACTAAACTGTAGTACATAGGTCCAAATGTATAATCATGCATAAAAAAGCTGAAATGCAGGAGTAATCTAAAACTTACTATAAGCTAGAAATAAACATAACTGAGGGCCGAATGCACATTACTGAAACTAACATTGTGGGAGAGTCTATTAACTGACATAAACCACTTGAGGTAAATGTGGAGTCCGATGTATACGCCCCATCGAGAGGACCCAATATACCTTGCCAGGGTATAAAGGCATGGCTGATATGATCACTATTTCTGAAGCCCAACTGAGAGGCTAAATAACCTATGGTAGCACATAGTTCTGGGACTTTAAGGGTACGCTGAACCCTGGTCCAACTTGGTGCTAAACACTACTCCCAAACTGAATACTAATACCTCAAAACTGGAATGCTGAGTTTCTGAGTCAGGACTAGACTAGTCTGAAATATCTATTTTTCTGGAATGCTATAGTAGACTAATAACTGGCTAAATTCTTCTTTTAAAACTCACACTGATGATCTAGGTTGAATTTTAAAGGAAAATATAATACTTTAGAAAAATCCTACAATTTAGGGCTAAATTCTTGATTTCTCAAGTCATGGTGAAAACTCATGCAAATCATTAAAACATATTACAAGTCATATAAATCAGGATATAAATCATGCAAGAATCATAAGAACTAAATTCTAGAAGGATTTGCATAATTAGGTAGGAACCCTAGTTCTTAAACCATGAATATTTGAAGAAAGACTAGAATTTTGGGCATAAGGGTGAACTAAACCCTTATCAAATACCCACATACCTTGTAGAAGATGATTCTTGAATTAGTGAAGGAGTTCTGAAGATTTGGAGAAGGAAGATGATAAGTCAGTAATCTACCAACTTATTGAGCCTTTATCCATGAATTATTACTATGTTTTGAATAAATTTAGAGGTTCTTATGACCTTTATTGATGCCTATGCAGGTACTTGTGATCAAAGATGGAAAATAAGGAAATGGACCCAAAAAGAGCTTAAAAGGAGTGAAGTGTGAAGTGATCAGAAAAGATGGAGATTCTTCCCTGAGATGCGGCGCTCGTGCAATTTTGTCCAGAAGGGAAATTTTGTCAAGAAAATTAGTGACGTTTTGGGAAAGTATAAAAGGCCAATTTAGGTACAATTGTAAAAAAATCCTTCATCTCTGAATATTTGCAAGTAATTTTAGCTTTGAGAATAAGTTTTCCTCTCCAAGAAGAAGAGGGTTTCAATCCATTCTCTCTTCCAAATCTTGGTTAACCATTTGTGTACAAAAACTGAGCTTAGAACTTGAAATTACACTTGAATGAAGAGGAATTTGACTTACCCATTTGGTATATCTCTTTCCTTAAGCATGAGTAGCTAATTTCATTTTTCTAGGGATGTGTTGATAATGGGTGCTTGACAAATGGGTGTGGGTGTTGCTAATTCTTTCTTCTAATTGCTTATTTGACATGAGTCTAGTAGTTTCACCAAGTTTTAATCCTAAAATGGTGGTTGCAAACATTGATTTTCCTTACTTGATTATGTTGTTGCTTGGAAGAGAACTTTATAGTTTCAGATGTGAAATTACTAAGGGGAACTTGGGATTCCACCTAGATTGAGGCTATAGATAGCTCATATCAAAGGAATCACCCATTAAAGGGTCTAAGTTAGAGATAGTATGACCTCCCTAAGCTTGATCTTGGTTGTTTGTTGTTAAACCGATAGTGCTCTAATCGAGATTGTCGGATATATGGTTGTTGATCGAGAGATAAACAATCCATACCCATGACCAAGGATACCTATGTCAATGATCGAGAATAAGCATAAATAACAAATTACCCTATCCTATATTAGAGCCCCATTGGATACACATCCCTAGTCGTTTACTCAAATTTGTACACCAGTTTTACTTTCTTTCTTTGTTATGAATTGAGATTGTTGTGACAGAATCCCAATTCTCCCAATACTTTATTTTCCTATTTTCGAACATTTACTCTCTTAGTGAAGTCGTTTCAATACAATCATCATTGTGCTATCACCAAGTCTCTCTGAGTATGACCCCGACACCTATTGGGTACTTATAAATCTGTTTTGCTTGACGATCGCCGTTACCTCCATCTTTGGAGAGTATGTTTGAGCGTTTATAAAAAATGGCGCCATTTCCGGGGACTTGATTTGATAGCTATTGTTGATTGTAGATTTGAAATAACTTTGAGAGTGTTTGTTTCTTTTACTTTCTTCATTGTTTGTGTTGTGATTGAAAAGGCTAGCCTATGAGCGAGGCCGATGACAACGAGAGCATTGATGGCACGGTCATTCCAAGCTAGAGGACATGTTGTCCTTGGTTCTCAAGAAGGTGGATACAACAAATACGGGAGTGAGTGAGCTTAAGAGTGAAGTTTCAACACTTCACAAACCTGTGAGCTCTCAGTCAACCTCGATCAAGAATCTTGAGGAACAAATGAACCACCTCTCGACCCAAATGAACTCGAGGATGAAAGGTACGCTACCTAGTGATACCATCACCAATCCAAAGAATGGCTGAGTTGAGGTAGTATTGTTGAGCCGCGATGGTAAATCAAGCGCTTCTTGGGAGGCAACCTAAGTTTCTTTACCTTCTTTTTAGTTATCTTTTGTTATTTTTGGTGTGTTTTTAGGAAATGCATAGAGCAAAAAAATGGACAAGTGAAAATAGGGAAAAAATAGGCTATGCGGAGGACTGTGCGGACTGCACAAGCAATTATGCATGTCGCACAGCTCACTGCATGCCAAAATAGAGTGCCTGGAAGGAAGTTAAAAAATTTGAGGTGTCGTGTGCTAGGCCGTACGGAAAACTAGAAGCCTAGGCAAAACCACCTCCGTCGCATGGAAAACTAGAAGCCTGGGCAAAACCAAGGCATAAAAAGGCAAGGTACGAAACGACATGTGGTTTGCACCAAGGCTGGTGCAAATCACACGTCATGGCACACCAAAGGTAAATTTGAATTTTTATTGACCAACCCTTTGACCGACCCAGAGATGACCCAACTCAACTTTTCTTCTTCTTTTCTCTTTATATTCTGCCTCTTTCACCACCGTCACCATATTTTCTCTCCAACTCTCAAAATTCTCTCCCAAAACCTTCCACAAATACTCCTACTTCTCCCAGAATCTTCTTCTCCTCTCACCTAACCATCTCCACCACTCCACCACCATCATCGCCAGTTATTTCTCCAGGAAAATTGATTAGGTCACCATTGTTGCTCTTCAAAAGCTCCAATTTCTACTCCTCCCCGCTTAATCTTTCACTTGTGGTAAGTTCCTCAATGTTAAATACTTGTTTTTATGAATGTTGGGAACTCATATTGTCAAGCATGTAAAATAGAATTGCCATGTTGATTTTGGGTGAGATCCAAAAATTTTGGGTCCCTAATTTTGAATTATGTTGATGAATTCTGCTTAGTGTCAACTTGGTAGAACTTCTATTTTGTTTATGCATGTTGATTGGTAGTGATTTTTAGGCTTGAAATCTGTGTTTGGGGTGAAGTCTGAGTAACCCACTTGTGATTGATGAATGATTTATCCCGAAGATAAATTGGGTGATGTCATTCTTAAGGGTAAATCATCGTTAGTATTGAGGTTTTGTTGAGAATAGTTTGTGGGGCTGAATTTTGCTACTTGTATGCCTGTGATTCATTGTTGAAAATTATGTTTGGGTGTATGATCTTGTGCGGAGAGGGGTTAATTGTTGCTAAACTTATTGGTGTCCATTGTTGCATATGAGGGCTTGATGTTCCCGATGATAGACGGAGTAACATCCATCTTAAGAGAAGTTTTTAAGTTATTTTCTTGCTTGTTGGATTTGTCAATGAAAATCTGGGGAAGTCTGAGTACCCGGATGTGTATGATCATGCTATCCCTTTGCCTCCTTGTTAATACTGTTGGTTTGTTGCGTGGTGCCAAGTGCCTAAGAATATCTTGCTTTACAGATCACATATGTAACTCCCAAGAAAACAAGGAACCAAAAAATTTCAATTGTGTCTTTGTGCATTTCGCATGTGATGCATAGATCTTGATGTGCGGGTCGCACAAGGAATAACACCATGCTTGAAAAAGAAGGCCAGACACTGCCTCGAGGGGCGAAGCTTGGTGAGACGTGCACTTTGGTTGGTGCGGTCTGCACTAGCTTAGCACCTCAAGGGAAAAGAACTGAAAGGGTTCTGTTAGCTCGTGCGGCAGCACATGCGATGCACACTCCCTATGGTGCAGTTCTCACGTGGCTCGCACGAGCCAACAGTCCCCTACTTCATTTTCTACTTTATTGCATTCCATCCTTTTTAGTTTGTTAACTTTTTTTTTAGGCTTTGTTATTGTTTTTGTCACACAATCTCTATATGCAGAACATGTCTTCTAACAGGAGAAACACGAGAGGACAACCAAGCCAAATGTCTGCCGTAGAAGAAGCAAGGCTTCGCTTCAGGGTGGAAGGCATGAAAGCCTTCTATAAGCGGGAGAAAAATAGGACCTTCAATATGGAGCAGAGTTTTAACTAGGGGTAAGTTGGGGATGAGCTACCCAACATGCACTAATAATTTGCTAACTGAGAGTAGCAGCCATTCCAAGATGTACCCGGGGGGTATTTTAAGGAGATAGTTTGAGAATTCTTCGCGGACTATCAAGCCACGCAGGATTCCAAAGGCTACAAAAGAAACAAGGAGAAGTTCCCTAACTTGGATTCAGTTGTCGTTTGGGGCAAGAAAGTTTCTATCACCCCAGCTGCCATTAATGCCATCTACTGTGGTCACCCAATTGCACCTGCCCCAACACTCTTAGTTAGGTTGGTTGCGTAGCAAAAGCCTTATCATGAAATGGGCCCTGTCATTGCTGAGGATGTCCCTATTTGGTCCACTATGTGGGGAGATATTCCAAGGAAGTTCTTGATCTTCGAAGATCGTCTTTGGTATGATCTTGTTCAAAATCATTTCTTTCCTTCCCAAAATAATAAAATAATAACTCAAGATGAGGCCATTTTGGTTGCGGCTATTATGATGGGGCAACATGTAAATTTTAAGTATATAGCACCTATGGTGATGAGGAGAAAAGCTCGTCGAGGAAATGATTCCTTTCCTTTTTCAGTGCTGATTACTAAACTATATGCTAAGGCAGATGTACCCATCCTCAGTTGTGATAAGTTCACTCATACTATTGGTACTATAGACCTTGATAAGAAAATAGATAGGGATGCCCCCAGGTTTAAGAGGCATAGGACTGAGAAGTTGGGGGAAGTTGATAGTGATGATCTTGATGCTGGAGTAGATGCTTCATCTCCTTCCTGGGCTACTTCATAGGCACATACACATGCCTCACATCCTCTTTGACCAAAAGTGGCCTTCAAGATATGGTGGACAAAACTTATAGCCATGAGCAGCAGTTGGGCGACCTAGCTGCAAAGCTTTTTGGTATGATAAATAGAGATGTCAAAAATACAGCGCAAGGGATAATGGATAAGGTAACCACACTGTGCAAAAGGGTGGAAGTCATTGAGGGGGCGATTAAAACACTCCAAAAAGATGTTGACAAAGCCAAAGGTAAAGCTCTGGTGGTAGAAGTAGATTTGAGCACCTTACCTCTACCTCGGCATAGGCGCGACCCAATGGATGACTTGTTGGCAGCTTATGCATATAATGAAGAAGTGCTTCCCGGTACTGAGGATGTAGGTCTGGATGATGATGAGGACCCTGAGTTCCAGCAAGTCCTCCATGACTAGACAATTTATATGCACTCCCAAAAGGGTGGTGCTGGCCCGAGTAGAAAGACCTCAGATAATATGGCAGCAGCTGCAGATGATGATGATGAGACATAGTCCTCCAGGGAGTTGCCCCTTCTATTCTTATGAGCTAATGGCATTGAGGGCAATGCATATTTTTGTGTGGAGGGGGTGGCTTTAATTGCTTTTTGTTGGTTGCCCGTGATTGGGCTTGAGAGATTGCTTTTATTTCCCTTGCTGGGCCTTGTTGATATTTTTAGTTCTGCTAGATTTGATTTGGCCCATGTCGGGCATATTTTGGATGATTCTGATGCTTATTGCCCTTGCCGGCCCTTTATCTTATGTTAATTTATTTTGAGCTTAATTGTGCCCTTGTCGAGCCTGATTTTTGTTGTTGTGATTATGTTGCCGAATTGGTATTACACACCTCATTATTTTACTACCCGTGCTTTGCAAATGCACTAAAGGCCTACACTGAGGCTTGTTCTCAATTGAATCATGAGCGCACAATTTTGATATTGCCTTGTTAATAGTTGTTTAGCAATAAATTACGAGGGTTTTCTTAATACCACGATTCTTTCCCAAGGAGCAAAAGTTTTTTTTTTGTGTCAAATCGTTTTGGTGTCTCCGTATGATAGATTGAGAGACGACTTTCTTAAGGGAAAATGCCAAGTTTTTATTTAAAAATTGAGTCCATAGTTGCTTGTCTCAAAATGGGCCCACCAAAATTTGTTTCTTGGCAAGTTATTTTTGCAAATAAAAGGAAGAAGGGAAATGAATTTTTTGAGGAAAACCATTCTCTTGTCATGACTTGTACACTCTAGCTTTGGCTTGATTGAATCACAAACGAGTGTGTAATGAAATCGGAATAGCTTATCGAAAGTCATATGTCCCAATTATTGTTGAGACTAATGAAAGAAGTCTTATGGAATGATGCCTTATATGGTGAGTCTTTACCTTGATTCTCGTGTATGCATGTCATTTAGAACTTGCCCCGAATGTGATTCAAGGCAAAATTCTAGGAGTGACCGAGCTTGGAAGATGACCCTAGGCCCTTTTTGATAGCCACTTCACCCAAATGATTTCCCTCGACATCAATCCTAGTGAACTCCTTTGAGCTTGTGACCGTTCTTTGGCACATTGTTTAACTCCTTGACATTTTTGGAACGTCTATCTTGGAACCCATACTCCCTAATTGCTTGAAAGTGAAATGTAGGCTAAAAGCCTAAGTTTGGGAGGGGGGAATGAAAAGACAACATAGGCAAATGTCTAAGTTTGGGGGTGCATGTGATCAAATGAGGAGAAGAAAAGGAATGCACTTCAAGTGCAAGGTAGCACCTTAGGTTTGAATTTAAAATTGCTCCAAAAGTCAATCCAATGAGCAAAAAATGAAAAGCAAAAATTAGGTGCTACCAAATAAAGGCGATACAAGGAGTTGAATGATCATGATTGAAAATGAGAAGCTTGGGTTGTGTGAGGGAGAAATAAGGTGAAGTCAAAAATCTAAAAATGTGAGCGGTGTTTGAAATGATAGAAAAGAGAATTAGGGAGGTGTAATCACTTGAACCAAATTAAATCCTCACCTTAGCCCTAGGTAACATCGCAACCCACTAGTCCTTGGTGATTACGAGCTTGGCTACCCTACATTAGTGTCGATTTACATAAAGGAAAAGCCTATGGTTCGACGTGTGTGCACTTGAACTTCTTTGAGAGAGTGAGAGTCTTCTTGGTTTTCTTATAATCTTGTTGTTTTGTCAATTGCATGATTGTGAGTGAGATTCTCTCTTGTGGTGAGTGGCATCATGCACTCGAATTGAAACGTAAAGTCTTTTTCCAATTGAGAGGAATGAATGAGACAAGTTGTGTGGTGAATCTCAAGGCAAACCTTGAAGGTCCATGCCAATGAGTTGAGAAACTTAAATGTCTTGTTTTGAATGACAAAATTTCCTTGATTTTGAATGAGAAATAAAGTCCTTTCGGAAAAGGTTTTGAAATGACCAATTGCCTTGATATTGTGGTGCTTCAAATTGAGATGAACATTATAGTTGAGTCTTTTTGTTTATTCTTTTTCTTAATTTTTAGTATAGATTAGTCTTTTGTGCCTTGATTTAGTCTAGAGCATAACTCATTCCTTGCCTTGTGAGTATCTTGCTTGAAGACAAGCAATAGTTCAAGTTTGAGAGTTTGATAAGTCGGTAATCTACCAACTTATTGAGCCTTTATCCATGAATTATTGCAATGTTTTGAATAGATTTAGAGGTTCTTATGGCCTTTATTTATGCCTATGCAAGTACTTTTTATCAAAGATGGAAAACAAGAAAATGGACCCAAAAAGAGCTTAAAAGGAGTGAAGTGTGAAGTGATCGGAAAAGATGGAGAATCTTCCCAGAGATGCGGCGCCCATGCGACATGCACAAGCTGTGGTGTGGAATGCACCTACATCACATGGATCCACAAAATTCACTGAAGAATCTGCTAAGGGGTGTGGTGACTGTGCGATGCACACAATTCATGGTGCGAACTGCACCTCCTTCGTACAAGGCCTCTAAATTAGGTGAAGTCATTGATCCAACTGAAGACGGTGTGCGATGTGCACATCATGACGTGCAAACCGCACATCGTGTCACATACCACCCGAAGGGCAATTTTGTCTAAAAAATTAGTGACGTTTTGGGAAAGTATAAAAGGCCAATTTAGGCACAATTGTAAAAAAATTCTTCAACTCTGCATATTTGCAAGTAATTTTATATTTGAGAACAAGTATTCCTCTCCAAGAAGAAGAGGGTTTTAATCCATTCTCTATTCCAAATCTTGGTTAACCATTTGTGTACAAAAACTGAGCTTAGAACTTGAAATTACACTTGAATAAAGAGGAATTTGACTTACCCATTTGGTATATCTCTTTCTGTTAGCATGAGTAGCTAATTTCATTTGTCTAGGGATGTGTTCATAATGGGTTCTTGACAAATGAGTCTGGGTGTTGCTAATTCTTGCTAATTTGACATGGTCTAGTTGTTTCACCAAGTTTTAATCCTAAAATTGGTGGTTGCAAATATTGATTTTCCTTACTTGACTGTGTTGTTGCTTGAAAGAGAATTTCATAGTTTTGGATATGAAATTACTAGTGGGAACTTGGGCTTCCACCTAGATTGAGGCTAGAGATAGCTCATATCGAAGGAATCACCCATTTAAGGGTCTAAGCTAGAGATAGTATGACCTCCCTAAGCTTGATTTTGATTGTTTGTTGTTAAACTGATAGTGCTCTAATCGAGATTTTTCGATATATGGTTGTTGATTGAGAGATAAACAATCCATACGAATGACCAAGGCTATCTATGTCAATGATCAAGAATAAGCATGAATAAGCAATTATCCTATCCCACATTTGAGCCCCATTGGATACACATCCTAGTCGTCTACTCAAATTTGCACACCTATTTTACTGTCTTACTTTGTTATGAATTGAGATTGTAGTGACAGAATCCCAATTCCCCCAATCCTTTATTTTCTTGTTTTCAAACATTTACTCTCTTAGTAAAGTCATTTCAATACAATCATCATTGTTCTATCGTCAAGTCTCTGTGGGTATGACCTTGACACCTTTAAGGTACTTATAAATGTGTTTTTATTGACGATCACTGTTACCTCCATCTTTTCCATGTAAATTTTAGAGAGATAGAAGCTATGGTGATGAGGAGAAAAGCTCGTCGAGGAAATGATTCCTTCCCCTTTTCGGTGCTGATTACTAAATTGTGTGCCAAGGCCGATATCCCCATCCTCAATTGTGATAAGTTCACTTATGCTATTGGGACTATAGACCTTGATAAAAAAATAGATAGGGACTCCCCCTAGTTTAAGAGGCGTAGGAATGAGCATTTGGGGGAAGTTGATAATGATGAGCTTGATGCTGGAGTAGATGATTCATCTCCTTCCCAGGCTACTTCAGAGGAACGTACACATGCCCCTGCACCCTCTTTGAACAAAAGTGGCCTTCAAGACATGGTGGACAAAACTTATAGCCATGAGAAGTAGCTGGCCGATGTAGATACGAAGCTTCTCGGTATGATAAACAGAGCTGTCAAAAATGCAGTGCAAGGGATAATGGATAAGGTAACCACACTGTGCAAAAGGGTGGACATCATTGAGTGGGCTATCACAACACTCCAGAAAGATATTGACAAAGCCAAAGGTAAAGATCCGGTGGTAGAAGAAGATTTGAGCACCTTACCTCCACCTCGGCGTAGGCGCGACCCAATGGACGACTTGTTGGGATCTTATATAGATGATGAGGATGTGATGCCTGGTATTGAGGATGTAGGTATGGATGATGATGAGGACCCTGTGTTCCAGCAAGTCCTTCATGACTTGACACTTTCTATGCACTCCCGAAAGGGTGGTGCTGGCCTGAGTGGAAAGACCTCAGATTATGAGGCAGCAGCTGCAGATGATGATGATGAGGCATACTCCTCCAGGAAGTTACCCCTTCTATCCTTATGAGCTAATGGCATTGAGGGAAATGCATATTTTTGTGGGAAGGGGGTGGCTTTAGTTGCTTTTTGTTGGTTGCCCGTGGTTGGGCTTGACATATTGCTTTTATTGCCCTTGCCGAGCCTTGTTGATATTTTTAGTTCTGCTAGATTTAATTTGGCCCTTGCCGGGCATATTTTGGATGATTGTGATGATTATTTTCCTTGCCGGGCCTATTTCTTATGTTAGTTTGTTTTGAGCATAATTGTGCCCTTGTCGGGCTTGATTTTTGTTATTTTGATCTTGTTGCCGGGTTTGTTTTACACGCCCCATTGTTTTACTAACCGTGCTTTACAAATGCGCTAAAGGCCTACCTTAATGCTTGTTCTCAATTGAATCATGAGTGCGCAATTTGGATATTGCTTGTTAATAGTAGTTTAACAATAAACTCTGAGGGTTTTCTTAATACCATGATTCTTTCCCAAGGAGCAAAAGTTTTATTTATTTTCTTTTTCTTTTGTTTTTGTGTCGAACCGGGTTGGTGTTTCTCTGTGATAGATTAAGAGGTGACTTTCTTAAGGGAAAATGCCAAGTTTTTGTTTAAATATTGAGTCCATAGTCGCTTGTCAAAAATGGGCCCACCAAAAAATTTTCTGAGCAAGTTGTTTTTGGATATAAAAGGAAGAAGGGAAATGAATTTTTGGAGGAAAAACATTCATTTGTCATGACTCGCACACTCTCGCTTTGGCTTGATTGACTCACAAACGAGTGTGTAATATACTCGGAATAGCTTTTCAAAAGTCATTTGTCCCAATTGATGTTGAGACTAATGAAAGATGTCTTATGGCATGATGCCTTATATGGTGAGGCTTTACCTTGATTCTCGTGCATGTGTGTCATATAGAACTTGCCCCAAATATGATTCAAGGCAAAATTCTAGGATTGACCGAGCTTGGATGATGACCCTAGGACCTTTTTGATAGCCACTTCACCCAAATGACTTCCCTCGACATCAATCCTAGTGAACCCCTTTGTGCTGGTGACCGTTCTTTGGCACCTTGTATAACACCTTGACCTTTTTGGAACATCTATCTTGGCATCCATCCTCCCTAATTGCTTGAAAGTGAAATGTAGGCTAAAAGCCTAAGTTTTGGGGGGAAATGAAAAGACAACATAGGCAAATGCCTAAGTTTGGGGGTGCATGTGATCAAATGAGGAGAAGAAAAGGAATGCACTTCAAGTGCAAGGTAGAACCTTAGGTTTGAATTTAAAATTGCTCGAAAAGTCAATCCAATGAGCAAAAAATGAAAAGCAAAAATTAGGTGCTACCAAATAAAGGCGATACAAGGAGTTGAATGATCATGATTGAAAAGAAGAAGCTTGGGTTGTGTGAGGGAGAAATAAGGTGAAGTCAAAAATCTAAAAATGTGAGCGGTGTTTGAAATGATAGCAAAGAGCATTAGGGAGGTGTAGTCACTTAAACCAATGAAATCCTCACCTTAGCCCTAGCCAATATCATAACCCACAAGTCCTTAGTGATTCCGAGCTTGGCTACCCTACATTAGAGGCGATTTACATGAAGGGAAAGCCTATGGTTCAACGTGTGTGCACTTGAACTTCCTTGAGAGAGTGAGAGTTTTCTTGGTTCTCCCATAATCCTGTTGTTTTGTGAATTGCATAATTGTGAGTGGGATTCTCTCTTGTGGTGAGTGGCATCATGCACTCGAATTGAAACATGAAGTCTCTATTTCAATTGAGAGGAATAAATGAGTCAATTTGTGTGGTGAATCTCAAGGCAAACCTTAACGGTCCATGCCAATGACTTGAGAAGCTTAAATATCTTGTTTTGAATGACAAAATTCCCTTGATTTTGAATGATAAATGAAGTCCTTTTGGAAAAGGTTTTGAAATGACCAATTGCCTTGATATTCTGGTGGTTCAAATTGAGAAGAGCATTGTAGTTGAGCCTTTTGTTTGAGTCTTTTTGTTTATTCTTTTTCTTAATTTTTAGTATAGATTAGTCTTTTATGCCTTGATTGAGTCTATAGCATAATTCATTCCTTGACTTGTGAGTATTTTCCTTGAGGACAAGCAATAGTTCAAGTTTGGGCGTTTGATAAGTCGGTAATCTATCAATATATTAAGCCTTTATCCATGAATTATTGCTATGTTTTGAATAGATTTAGAGGTTCTTATGGCCTTTATTGATGCCTATGCAGGTACTTGTGATCAAAGATGGAAAACAAGGAAATGGACCCAAAGAGAGCTTAAAAGGAGTGAGGTGTGAAGTGATCGAAAAAGATGGAGATTTTGTCCTGAGATGTGGCGCCCGTGTGACACGCACAAGATGTGGTGAAGAATGCACCTACACCACATAGAGTCACAAAATTCACTGAAGAATCTGTTAAGGGGTGCGGTCGCTGTGCGATGCGCATAATTCATGGTGCGAGCCGCACCTCCTTCACACGAGGCCTCCAAATTAGCTGAAGTCACTGGTTCAACTGAAGACTGTGTGCAATGTGCACATCACGGCGTGTGAATTGCATGTCGCATTGCACACCACCCGAAGCGCAATTTTGTCCAAAAAATTAGTGATGTTTTGGGAAAGTATAAAAGGCAAATTTAGGCACAATTGTAAAAAAATTCTTCAGTTGTGAATATTTGCAAGTAATTTTAGCTTTGAGAATAAGTTTTCCTCTCCAAAAAGAGGAGGATTTCAATCCATTCTCTCATCCAAATCTTGGTTAACCATTTGTGTACAAAAACTGAGCTTAGAACTTGAAATTACACTTGAATAAGGAGGAATTTGACTTGCCCATTTGGTATACCTCTTTCCTTTAGCATGAGTAGCTAATTTCATTTGTCTAGGGCTGTTTTGATAATGGGTGCTTGACAAATGGGTGTGGGTGTTGCTAATTTTTGCTTATAATTGCTAACTTGACATGGATCTAGTAGTTTCACTAAGTTTTAATCCTATAATTGGTGGTTACAAACATTGATTTTCCTTACTTGACTATGTTGTTGTTGAAAGAGAATTTCATAGTTTCGGATGTGAAATTACTAGTGGGAACTTGGGCTTACACCTAGATTGAGGCTAGAGATAGCTCATATCAAAGGAATCACCCATTTAAGGGTCTAAGCTAGAGATAGTAGATCTCTCTAAGCTTGATCTTGGTTGTTTTTTGGTAAATCGATAGTGCACTAATCGAGATTGTCGGATATATGATTGTTGATTGAGAGATAAACAATACCTACCAATGACTAAGGCTACCTATGTCAATGATCGATAATAAGCATTAATAAACAATTACCCTATCCTACATTAGAGCCCCATTGGATACACATCCTAGTCGTCTACTCAAATTTGTACACCCGTTTTACTTTCTTGCTTTGTTACCAATTGAGATTGTTGTGACATAATCCCAATTCCCCCAATCCTTTATTTTCCTGTTTTTGAATGTTTTCTCTCTTAGTGAAGTTATTTCAATACAATCATCATTGTTCTATCTCGAAGTCTCTGTAGGTATGACCCTAACACCTGTTGGGTACTTATAAATGTGTTTTGCTTGACGATCGTCGTTACCTCCATCTTTGGAGAGTACATTTGAGCGTTTATCAAAAATTTCACCATTGCCGGGGACTTGATTTGATAGCTATTGTTGATTGTAAATTTGAAATCACTTTGAGAGTGCTTGTTTCTTTTACTTTTGTTCATTGTTTTTTTTATGATTAGGCAGGCTAGCCTATGAGAGAGGCCAATGACATCAGTAGCATTGATGGCTTCATGGATGCCAATGCTGCTGAGCCTGTGATGCAAGAGGGTGTGGGTGCAATTCGCCTACCCCCCATGGTGGGAAATGCTGTCTTTCACGTTACTAGCACCATGCTCCACCTGATCGAAATGAAGGGACTTTTTGGTGGAGCAGAACATGAAGACGCCAATCGGTATATTTCGAATTTTATGGAGATTTTCCAACCATACATTATTCAAAACATCTCCCAAGAATCCATCCGATTGCACCTATTTCACTTTTCTTTTACGGAGGAGCCACATCGTGGTTAGAAGAGTTGCCAGACGGGTCTATAACATCTTGGGCCGAGTTGGTTGAGGCATTCACTTTAAGATTTGTCCCACCATCTTGCATAATGCAACTAAGAGACGAGATTACCAACTTTAGGCAACTCCCAGATGAGCCTCTGTATGAGGTTTGGTTAAGGTTCAAAAAGAAGCTTCTCTTGTGTCCAAACCATGAGTTGTCGAACAACGTATTACTACAAAGCTTCTATCAGTCGTTGAACTCTATGAATAAGTCGATGGCTAACAACCTTGGAGGTGGAACTTTCATGGACTTAGAGTTTTCCATTGCCTCGACTTTATTAGAACGAATGACCAAGACTAACCAAGCTTGGCATACAAGAGAAGCGGATATTCCAACTTCAAGAGCACCCTCATCCATCTTGACCAATGAAATGAGGAAGAGGGATGAGGAGTGAGATGATACAATGGCAAAAATGATGACACAAATTGATTGGATGGCCAAGCATGTATGGGAGCTGGTGGTGCTAAGGTGGTGAATGCTGTGAGTACACCCGAAATTAAAGCAGGTGATGATGAGTTGATGATAGTGATAGATGGTAAACTATGCTTTGTATCGGCGAGTTTTCATTCCAGTTATTATCGCCCGAGGGAGAAGAACCAAGGTCGGATTAGAGATACGGAAAGGGATGGAAATTGGTGGGATAGAGACAAAGATGGTGATTGCTTCAATCACCGGAGCTCAAATCCCTATATACCTCAAAACAAAGCAGACTTTCTCTACCAATTGGGAACAAGCAATCTCGGTCATTCCAAGCTAGAGGACATGTTGTCCTTGGTTCTCAAGAAGGTGGATTTAACAAATACGGGAGTGAGTGACCTAAACAGTGAAGTTTCAACACTTCACCAAACTGTGAGCTCTCACTCAGCCTCAATCATGCATATTGAGTCCCAAATGAACCACCTCTCGACCCAAATGAACTCGAGGATGAAAGGGATGCTACCCAGTGATACATCACCAATCTAAAGAATGACTAAGTTGAGGTCGTATCATCGAGTTACGACGTTAAATAAAGCGCTGCTTGGGAGGCAACCCAAGTTTCTTTACCTTGTTTTTGGTTATCTTTTGTTGTTTTTGGTGTGATTTTAAGGAATGCATGGAGTAGAAAAATGGACAAGTGAAAATTGGGATAAAATGGGCTGTGCGTAGGACTGTGCAGACCGCACAAGCAATTATTCATGTCGCACAACTCACTGCACGCCAAAACACAGTGCCTAGAAGGAAGTTGAAAAATTTAAGGTGTCGTGCGCTGGACCGTGCGGTCTGTACGAGCCCAAGTGTGCATCGCACCTCCATCGCATGGCAAACCAGAAGCCTGGGCAAAGCCAGGGCATAAAAGGCAAGGTGAAAAATGATATGCGGTCCGTACCAAGGCTGGCGCGAATCGCACGCCGTGACACACCAAAGGTAAATTTGAATTTTTATTGACCTAACCCATTGATCGACCCGACCCGAAGATGACCCGGCTTAACTTTTCTTCTTCTTTTGTCTTTATATTTTGCCTCTTTCTCCACCTTCACCATATTTTTTCTCCAACTCTCAAAACCTTTAACAAATCCTCCTACTTCTCCCAGAATATTCTTCTCCTCTCACCCAACCATCTCCATCGCTCCACCACTATCGCTGCCAGTCGTTTCTCCAGGCAAATCAATTGGGTCACCATTGTTGCTCTTCAAAAGCTCCAATTTCTACTCCTCTCCACTTAATCTTCACTTGTGGTAAGTTCTCCGATAATACTTGTTTTTGTGATGGTTGGGAACTCATATTGTGAAGCATGCAAAATAGAATTTCCATGTTGATTTTGGGTGCGATCCAAAATTTTTAGGTCCCTAATTTTGAATTATGTTGATGAATTCTACTTAGTGTCAACTTGGTAGAACTTCAGTTTTGTTTATGCATGTTGATTAGTAGTGATTTTTAGCCTTGAAATCTATGTTTGGGGTGAAGTCTGAGTAACCCACTTGTGATTGATGAATGATTTGGCCCGATGATAGATTGAGTGACGTCGTTTTTAAGGGAAAATCATCGTTAGTCATGAGGTTTTGTTGAGAATAGTTTGTGGGGCTGAATTTTGCTACTTGTATGCCAATGATTTGTTGTTGAAAATTATCTTTAAGTGTATGATATTGTGTGGGGAGGGGTTAATTATTGATAAACTTGTTGGTGCCCATTGTTGCAAGTGAGAGCTTGATGTTCCCTATGATAGATGGGGTAACGCCCATCCTAAGGGAAGTCGTTAAGTTCTTTTCTTGCTTGTTGGATTTTTCAATGAAAATTCGGGGAAGTCTAATTACTCGGATGTGTATGATCATGATATCCCTTTGCCTCCTTATTAATACTATTGGTTTGTTGTGTGGTGCCAAGTACCTAAGCACATCCTTCTCTACCGATCGCATACATAACTCACAAGAACACAAGGAACCAAAAATTTCAATTGTGCCTTTAAGCATTTCGCATGTGATGCATAAATCTTGATGTGCGGGCTGCACAAGGCATCGCACCATGATTGAAAAAGAATGCCAGACACTGCCTCGACGGGTGAAGTTTGGTGCGATGCACACTTTGGTTGGTTATCTCATGCGGTGGCACATGCGATGCTCACTCCCATTGGTATTGTTCGCATGTGGCTCGCATGAGCCAGCAGTCCCCTATTTCATTTTCTACTTTGTTTCATTCCATCCTTTTTAGTTTGTGAATTTTTTTTAGGCTTTGTTGTGTTTTTGGCTAACAATCTCTGTATGTAGAACATGTCTTCTAAAAGGAGAAACACTGGGAGGCCAACCAAGGAAAATGTATGCCGCAGAATAAGCAAGGCTTCGCTTCGGGGTGGAAGGCATGAAAGCCTTCTATAAGCGGGACAAGAATAGGACTTTCAATGTAGAGCAGAGTTTTAACCTGAGGGAAGTTGGGGATGAGCTACCCAACATGCACCGATAATTTGCTGACCGAGAGTGGCAGCCATTCAAAGATATACCCGAGGGGTATTATAAGGAGATAGTTCAAGAATTCATCACGGCCTATCAAGCCACGCAGGATTCCAAAGGCTACAAAGGTAACAAGAAGAAGTTCCGTAACTTGGATTTAGTTGTCGTTCGGGGCAAGAAAGTTTCTGTCACCCCATCTTCCATTAATTCCATCTACTGGGGTCACCCAATTGCACCTGCCCCAACACTATTAGCTAGGTTGGATACAGAGCAAAAGCCTTATTGTGAAATGGCCCCTGTCATTTCTCAGGATGTCCCTATTTGGTCCACTATGGGGGGAGACATTCCAAGAAAGTCCTTGATCTTCGAAGTTCGTCTTTGGTATGATCTTATTCACAATAATTTATTCCCTTCCTAAAATGATTAGAAAATAACTCAAGATGGGGCCATTTTTGTTGCGGCATTTATGATGGGGCAGCATGTAAATTTTAGAGAGATAGCAGCTATGGTGATGAGGAGAAAAGCTCATCGAGGAAATGATTCCTTCCCCTTTCCGGTGCTGATTACTAAACTGTGTGCTAAGGCCGATGTCCCCATCCTAAGTTGTAATAAGTTCACTCATGCTATTGGGACTATCGACCTTGATAAGAAAATAGACAAGGACATCCCTAGGTTTAAGGGGCGTAGGACTTAGCAGTTGGGGGAATTGACAGTGATGAGCTTGATGCTGAAGTAGATGCTTCATATCCTTTCCGGGCTACTTCAGAGGCACTTACTGTCACGCCCCGAGGCTACCCCCTAGACCTAACACGGGACCTTGGACCACAAGTGCCTCAAGTTAAACCTTTGTAATAGCATACTTAGATCAATACAAGAAACATAGAGGAAGCATAACTAATGATGATAGACAACCATAACTTAAAATAAGAACAAGGTCTAAGAAGCGTCAAATCTATAAAACAAAATACAAGTCTAGCTATGTCTGAAACCTCTAAACTGTCATAAGAGTTGATGGGACAAGACCCCAACTAACTCAAGAATCTAAAAGAGAGATAAACAAAGTAACTAGACTGATACTAGTACTCAAAGGATGAGGACTCATCAACAATATCTGGATACCCGACGTCTTCTAGCCACGAGCCCGAGAGAGAGAGTCTGAATCTGCATCATCAAGAGGATGCAACACAAGATATGTATCAGTACTATAAGATGTACTGAATATGTGAGACATGCGTAGATATTGAAAAAAATTACTTAAAATGTAATTAAAACTGAGTTCATGCATAAGGAAGTATCATAAGAAAATTTCATAGTTTAAAGCTTAAAGCATGAAATAGAAAAGCATAAGTCTTAAATATTCATACATGAGTTTCTCTTAACTGACATAAGCCATGATGAGCTACATGGAGTTCAGTGTTATACACCCACACCAATAAAGGTTGTCCTAACCGGACAAAGTTAAAACCTTATCATATCAGGATTCTGTCATAAGCCATAGAGGGCACCTACGGTGCCACGTAGTTTAGGGACTAAGGGCAATCTCACGCTGTCCAACTTGGTGCTAAATACTACTCCCAAAACATATACATATATCTCACATAATTTGTGGCATAATCTAATGCCAATTCTGTTTGAAAAGCATAAGGATATAATCTAATACCATGCAATTCACATAGCTTAGGTAGACATATCTAGATGCCAAACCTTTCATAAATCATAAGGACATATCTAATGTCATGCAATTCATACTTTAAAATTCTTAAAAACTTAGCATAGCCATAATTCAAAACATACTTTTCTTTCTAAATTCATAACTTGAAGAATTAGACAAGCAATTTCATGATGATAGAGGCCATATTATCTAAACATGCCAATTTTGCTTGAAAACATGTAAATCAATGGAATCATGCTAGAATTCATCATACATATGGACTTTTGAAATTATACAAGGAATCTTAATTAAAACATGGGTAATGAATGGAAGTCATGAATTGATACTTTAAAACAAAATTCATAACTTTTCCCCAATTTGGATAAGAACCCTAATTTCATAAATTCATAAACAAAAGTGAAAACATGGGATTTTAGGGCATAGCGGTGAAAAGAACCCCTTATTGAATATCCACATACTAAATTAAAGCTTTCTATGCTAGATTGAAAAGAATGGAGGCTTGAAGATGGAGGTTCTTGCTTGGAGCTTGAGACTTGGAGGAGAGGAACTCTCTTTTCTTTTGGAATAGTTTGACTTAGAATGAGAAGAGCTTAGGCCTTTTCGGGATAAAACCCTACTAAAAGTTGTCAAAATGACCTCACTTAGAAGTTAAAGAATAGGGGAAAAGATCAAATTACCCCAGACTTAAAATAAAAAGTTACAGGAAACTATCACCTCACTGGCTGCCTGACGGGCGTCATACCCATGATGGGCCATCGACCAATATTTCTATTTCTCCCTACCGTATGTTTCTTTCTCAGTTGAGAGAGCTTAAGGAACAACTCCAAGATTTGTTAGCTAAGGGGTTCATTAGACCGAGTGTGTCTCCTTAGGGTGCTCCTATTCTCTTCATAAAGAAGAAGGATGGGTCGATGCGGATGTGTATTGATTATCGACAGCTGAATAAGGTGACAGGGAAGAATAGGTATCCGAAGCTGAGGGTTGATAACTTGTTTGATCAACTTCAAGGTTAAGCCATGTTTTCAAAGATTGATTTGAGGCTCGGCTACCATCAGTTGAGGATTAGGGCGTAGGACATCCTAAGACAAAATTCAGGACACGTTATGGCCATTATGAGTTTCTGGTGATGTCTTTTGGGTTGACTAATACCCCCATAACTTTTATGGACTTGATGCATAGGGTGCTTAGACCGTACATGGATATATTCTTGATAGTCTTCATTGATGACATTCTGATATACTCGAGGAGTAGAGATGAGCATGAGCAGCACTTGAGGACTGCACTTAGGACTTTGAGAGATCACCGACTTTATGCCAAGTTCTCAAAGTGTGAGTTTTGGCTCTAATCAGTTGCATTCCTAGGGAACGTGGTGTCTAAGGATGGGATTAGAGTTGATCTTGGTAAGATTTTGGTGGTTTTTGATTGGCCTAGACCAACTACTCCTACCGAGGTTTGCAGCTTTATTGGGTTAGCCGGGTACTACAGACTGTTCGTTGAGGGATTTTCTTCCATAGCAGCACCCTTGACTATGATGACTAGGAGGGATGTTCCATTTCAGTGGTCAGATCACTGCGAGGATAGCTTCCAGAGGCTTAAGGCCTTATTGACTTCAGCTCTAGTTTTGACTTTGCCAGTTGAGGGTCTGAGTTTCACTGTATATTGTGATGATTCTGGGGTTTGTCTTGGTTGTGTGTTGATGCATCAGGGTCGAGTGTTAGCATATGCGTTGAGTCAACTGAAGGTTCACGAGCGTAACTACCCCACTCACGACTTAAAGTTTGCGGCAGTAGTCTTTGCTCTCACAATTTGGAGGCACTACTTATATGGAGTTCATTGTGAGATATTACCAACCACCGTAGTCTTCAGTACATTATGAGTCAGTAGGAGCTGAACTCGAGGCATAATAGATTGATTGAGCTATTGAATGACTACAATTTCACTATTCTACACCATCCGGGCAAGGCAAACGTGGTAGCGGATGCCTTGGGTCAGAAGGCAGTGAGTATGGGCAGCCTAGCTTTACTTTAAGTTTCTGAGCGACCGTTGGCCTTGGACATCCAGTCCTTGGCTAACCGTTTTGTTAGGCTTGACTTGTTGGATCCTAGCCGAGTTTTTGCCAGTATTGAGGTTCGTTCTAATCTAGTTGATAAGATTCAGAGTCGACAGTTTGAGTATCAGAGTTTGTGTGACCTTCATGATCAAGTAGTTCGGGGTGAGGCTAGCCGGGCTACTTTGGGTTCTGATGGTATTCTGAGGTTCGACAACTATCTTTGTGTTCCGAGGGTTAGAGATTTGATTTAGTTGATACTTCATGAGGTGCATTGTTCTAGATACTCCATCCATCTTGGTGCAGCAAAGATGTACATAGATTTGAGACAACTTTACTGGTGGAGAGGTATGAAGCGGGACGTAGCAAAGTTTGTATCTCGGTGCTTGAACTGTCAGCAGGTGAAGTTCGAGCACATGAGACCGGGTGGTTTGATGCAGAGACCTTCCATTCCTGAGTGGAAGTGGGAAGGCATTACTATGGACTTCGTTGTTGGTTTGCCTCCTACTTCCTGGGGTTTTGATTCTATTTGGCTGATTGTGGATTGGCTAACTAATTTGGCCCACTTCTTGCCGTTTCAGACTTCCTACGGTGCTGAGAGGTTAGCTCAGAATTACATTCGTAAGATTGTTCGGTTGCACGGAGTCCCAACTTTTATCATTTTAGACCGCGACACTCAGTTCACATCTTAGTTCTAGAGAGCTATATAGAGGGATTTGGGTACAGAGGTTCATATTAGTACTGCTTTCCACCCTCAGACAGATGGCCAGTCCGAGAGGACTATTCAGGTTCTGAAGGAAATGCTTCGGGCTTGTGTTCTTGACTTTGGAGGTTCTTAAGATCAGTTTGTGTCATTGTCCAAGTATGCTTACAATAATAGTTTTCATTCGATCATCGGTATGACACCTTATGAGGCTTTGTATGGCAGGCATTGCAGATAACTGATTGGTTGGTTTGATAGTTTAGAGTCAAGGCTACAGAGTACAAATTTGCTTAGAGATTCCTTAGACCGAGTCTGTTTGATTCAGTATAGACTTAGAGTATTCCAGAGTATACAGAAGATCTACGCTGACCATATACTTCATGCCTTGGAGTTCAGTGTTGGTAACTTGGTATTCCTTCAGTATCGCTCGTGAAGGGCGTGATGAGATTTGATCGGCGGGGCAAGCTTAGCCCCAGGTTCATTGGGCCATTTGAGATTCTACGGAGGGTTGGTAATGTTTCCTACATGTTATCTTTTCCCCCAATGTTTTCAGTTGTGCATCTCATTTTTTATGTCTCGATGTTGCACCGGTATGTTCCAGATAAGTCTCATGTGTTGCATTGAGATTCGGTTCAGATAGATGAGAGTTTATCCTTTGTTGAGGAGCCGATAGCTATCCTGGCCAGACATGTCAGGAGATTGAGATCTAAGGAGATTTCGGTTGTGAAAGTTTAGTGGAGACATCATCCGGCCGAGAAGGCTACTTGGGAGACTGTGAGTGAGTTGGGTGCTCAGTATCCACAGTTGTTCGAGCCTTCAGGTACTCTTTTCTTTTTGACTTTCCAGCATGAAAATCTTTTTATTAGTGGATGTTGTGATGACCCTTCTGGTCTTTGCATTTACGCATTTATTTCACTGTTAGAGCTTTCTTGTATTGACCCCAAGTAATTTATGACTTGCTGGGATGGGTAGTTCGGTGCCCTGGTCGTTTGTTTTTTTATTTTAGGGATTTACCTATCTTAGAGCCTAGAATATCGTTGACCTTAATCAATATTCTTAACTAACGTGCTCGAAATTGAATTCCGACATTCCCGTTTGCTTCATAGCACTGAGTTTAGTCTAGTTGGACCTTTAGTTGAGGCCTCAGAACTTCTGGTGTGGATTTTGTGTTGCTTTTTCTGTTTTAAGGTCATTTGGAGTTAAAAGTGTAACTTGGGTCAGCTTTTGATGATCGGAGCATCAGATTCAAAATCCGACGATTTCATCAGCTTTGAAATCTTGAGTTTGGGTTAGGTAGGTGGTTGGATCAGGTTCCGAATGAGCTGGGCTCATTTTGGCTAGTTGGTTGGTTTTAGTTAGTGTTGACTTGGGTCAACATTTCTCCAAAACAGCCTCGTATGGAAGTTTCGTCGATATCGTTGAGTCCGGAGCATCGTTTCAACTCTGTTAGCATTATTGGGTTTTGAATATCGGTTTTCGATTGTGCCCAGAATGCCCCGTTGAATTTCTAAAAGTTGCAGATTTTTTTGCAAGGCAGGCCTTCAACGTCAGCAGCGCCAGCCTAGCGCGATCACACTCAGGCGCATTTTACCAGCCAGTGTGATGGTGCCTTGGCGCCTCGCCCTCCTTGAGCGTGATGGTGCTGGTTTAGCGCGATAGCGCTTACCAACGACCATCAATTATTTAATTCTTGGCATTTTGATTTTCCAGCCTTATTCCTTTATCCTTTCAAGTCTAAAACTCATTTTCCTCTCCACCAAGTTGCTCTAAACAACTCCTAGACTTGGAATTGCATTATATTGAAGAGAAAATCTTGCTCCTTTAATTGGTTTGGTAAGTCTTCTTCCCCAATTTTTTGCTTTCTTCCTCCGTTGTTGAACCTCCATGGTTATCATCCTAAAATATTGGTTTTCTTGAAGAATCTATTTCCTTGCAGTTGCATGTCCCATAAATTCCATGATTTCAATTCCTTAGCGTGGTGGTCTCATTGTGGTAAGCCTTCCTTGCTCAATTTCCGATTATTGTTCATAAAATTCCTTCTTTAAGACCTCTCTTGAGCGGGCTGTTTGGGGCCTTCTCCTAGGCCAAAATTTGCTCATTTTTGGAGCATGTCTTCTTGGCACCATTGTTGACATCGTGCTTCTTTTAATTTTTAGTTGGGTTGCAGGGTCCGCGGGCCTGTCGGTGACCTAAATTTCGGCCCGGCCTTTCCTATAGCGTTATGGGTACCGTTAGACTCGTTTTAATATTTTATTTATGTTTGTGATAGTGTAATTATCATTCATGATTTCTCGGAGCGATTCAGGCTTGGATGTTGTTATCCCAGCAGTTTGTCATCGGACGATAGGTAGCTTACGATTTAAACCCTTTTGACTTTGCATATATAGGATAAAAATTTACTAATGGGCATTCTTAGGTTGGGTTTACTAGGTTGGCACCACATACCTTGACCTCTTTTTCATGTCTGGTTACTTTTCTTCCTCCAATGTGTGTAGTATTTGTTTTATACGCTCTATTCACCCTTGTGGTCCTGTGTGGCCTTTTATTGACTCTGGAACATAGTTGGTGGGATATTGGGAATGTCCGTGAGTCCCAGACATCGTTACTACTAATATAGAGCTGGCTATCTATGCTGTAGAATGATTGGAGCCTGTGCAGGGTCGATAGGTTGATTGTGAGCCATTGGGCTATTGATTGTGATTGAGCATGCCATTATCATGCGTATAAAAAGATTTTCTTCATGATTTTACTATGGTTTTGGCTTTGGGCCTTCTATTGATGATTTCTAAACCTTGCATGGCCTGTGGGGCCCATTTTTGGTAAAACTAATTATGAAATGGTTTGATATCATCTTAATGGATCTTCTTGGGGTAAGAAAGGTTAAAAGGAAGATTTTTACATTTTTCTATTATATGTTAGACCTGATTGGACTGAGGTGCTAGATTGACCCTGTCATGGATGAGAAATGATATTAGACTCGGTAAAGCTGAGCATCGAACTTGATTTACTACAGTTTTAGAATCGGATATGCCCCGGCACCTTTGAAGGGGGTTTATGAGATTTATTTCATTTATTTAGACCTGGATAGAGTTCACGCATGCATTTTGAGCATTTGAGTACTAGTTTGGATCTGGTGGAACTCCGGACTGATATTTGAGGATAAAGTGTAGTATGTGGTATACGAGTAGACCTCCATGGACCCTGTCATTCTGGAGCAAGTGCTACGGAAAAAGGGGTGATCGGGGGTAGAGGTGTACAACAGAGTAGATGTTCTCGGGAGAAGCCCTTCCATGTATCCCGCCTTTATTGGACTTTTGGGGCACCAGAGGGGGTAACATACTGACACTCTGGTTGCACTTAGTTTGGCATATCATATCATATCATTCATTGTGTGAAATTCCACCCTTGTTTGCTGTTTGTTGAGTGTATGCTCTGGTTGTATGGGCGACCTGAGGGTTTATTTTCACTTGATTCCATTCCTCGGTTGTATGGGCAACCGAGGTACTGTAGGTAGACGTTTGTTATTTTATCTCTACACTACACCCTGTCATGGTTAGATATGTGATATTGGATACTTGGAGATTGTTAGTTCCTGGCTTGAGTTTGGTATGATTAAGTTGGTTATTTATTTTTGTTTTTCCGAGCATGCCTATCTTTATTCTCCTCCTCCCTTCCCTTGTACTTGAGGTTACTGGTATACCGTTCACTTCTAAACTTACTATATACTCTTATTGCGAGGATCCCAGGTGCGCCATTTCTTACTTTTACCTGTGCCTGTTGTGTATATATTCTACTTTCTAGCCTTATATGTTGATTTCTATTTTCTTCCCACTAGGCTAGTTTCTGTGTACTTATTCATTGTCTTCTGTGACTATTTGTTTTTTATTCTATTCATTTCTATTCTTTTATCTTATATGTGGCCAGTCGGCCTATAATACCTACTGGGTACAAGTTTCTTTGCAATTCGTGCTCATACTACACTCTGCATCTTCTGGTGCAGATCCTAGTGTGGGAAATTTCCTATCGATCGCTGTGAGTTGTGCTTGGAGATTTTGGACCATCCAGACTGAGGGTGAGCTCTTGGCGACCGGAGCTTATCTTTTAGTTTATCTTTTGCTTTATGGACTCTATTACTACTCGGAGACATTTGTGTATATATTATTTTTGATCCTTTCGTACTCCTTATATGTATAACTGTCTTCATACTATGATACCAGGTTTTTGGTTTGGTTTAGCTTCCGCATATGTATGTATATATTCATGATGTCTATTTTATTCATCTTGTTCCCTTGCTTCCGCTTATTAAACTGTTGTTCTGCTTAAATTGTTGGATAGTAGCCCATTACTGTCCGTTCTGGGCTACGGGGATTGGTTCGCCTACTGGGGGTTGTAGGTGCCATCAAGACCGAGAAATCAGGTCGTGACACAGATCTATTTAGGTTTTAACAAAAAAATAAATTTTTGAATAACTTTGTATGGCTAACTATTCGAAATGTTATAACAGCTAATAATTTTTGATTATTTGCATGTGTTTGTTTTCACAAAATATATTGTCATTGCATTTCATAGCATCTTCCACCATATGGCATGCAATTTTATTTATGTTCAAGAGAGGTTCATGATCCTGTGGCCTCTTTCCATAAATAACACTTTCTTTGAAATATGATAGTTTACGGGTACATCATCCGTCCAATAGATATCGTATTTCAAACTCAAGTTGTCCGCTTGAGACCTAGTCTATTTCAAAGAAAGTCCAGTCTAGACACTTAGGGTAGAGAAAAAGCTAAACTCCGTTATAGGCATCGGCCTTGGATGACCCAATACCTTAGGGTATTGGGCCTATTAGAAAAGACCACCTTGCGTCTATGGACCACGACTCAATAAAAGATGATCATCCCTTATGTGTTTAGTTGAAAGATATGGTGCTGAGTTGTGTGAACCATTGTCCCTCTGTAACGACCGAGTTCTTCATTATGGGTAAACCTTTCATGCGAAGTTTAGAGTTAGAAAACTTTCGAGTTTGGGAGATGAAAATCCTGGGTTAGGCTAGTTTCGTCCGGTTTTGGAGTGAGCTATGGTCTAGTGAAATTTGAGTGAGGATTGGGAAATGTTTCTTGTATTGAGCTAGTTTTCCTTGTAGCTAATACATAGGAGAGTCTAGCATACTTTTCATAAGTGAATTCGGGTAAGTAGAACTCTCGGTAGCGAGGTTAACGTGAATGGATTGTTCCGGGACGTCGGGGATTAAAGGTGTGTTGTAAAATGGGAACTTTTGAGGAACTTTATGACTTTTTGTCCCATGTCAACTTCCATAGTGGCTGACACATTGCTATCACGACCTCCGCTATAGCAGAGAAATTACTGCTATAGCGGAAGTCAATGGCGGTTAGCCTCCGCCATAGCGGTCGGCTCCGTTGTGGCGGTACCGCTATAGCGGAGTGCGGACTAAGATGGAATTTATGCAGAAAACTTGTCACGACCCAATTTCTTAGGTCATGATTGCAACTACAACCCCTTAGTCAGTGAACCAATTCCTATAGCTCGGAACGGTTAGTAATGGGCTACTACCTAACCAATACGCACAATAAGCAGAAATAAGAGGAAGCAGAATATAAAGATAGACAAAGCAGAAGCAAAACCTTAATATATACATAATGAAACTACACCAACACCAAGACTTGGTATCAATAATACATAAGCTTCTAATAGAATACAAGTGCTAGAAGTAACAAAAGATAAGAACAATTGTCTCCAAATATAAAAAAGAGTAACAGTACAAAAGATGAGATTTGGTAAAGTTCCGGTCGTCAGGAGCTCACCCTAGTCTCGAAGATAAAAAAGCTGCACGAGTCTCCAATGCGATCATCAGCAAAAGCTTAACTAATATCTACACCAGAAATATGTAGAAGTGTAGTATGAGCACCAATTGATAAGCAACGGGTACCCAGTAGGCCATCGGCCGACTGAGCGCATATAAGATATAAAAATTATAAATAGCAGATAGCAAGACAGCAGTCACCGAAGCAATAGAGAAAGCACAAGGAAGTAGCATAGAGAATAGACAACCAAGAGTTATAAGCATACAACGCTAGCATAGAAGATATACATAACACAGAAACACATGTGTAAGAAAGGGGGACGCACCTGGGATCCTTGCAACAATAGTATAAATAAGGAGAGAGAGAATCAGGAACATGGCGGTATACCGGTAACCTCAAGTAAGAAGGGAAAGAAGGAAAGAAATCCAACATAATCAACTAGAAGCCATAAAAGTAACGAAAACATACTAAAAACTTCAACTCTCATGATAAGAATGAACCAAGATCCATCTCACAATTTACAACCTAGAATGGAATAACTAAACCACCAAAACCAAGAGTTCTACTCAAAATCAAGATAAGAAACAACGTTTGATAAATCACAACCGCTCAGGAGGACACATGATGGAGCCTCAAAGATATAGGACTCACTAGCCCCTCAATACTCAAGCCCAAAATCTCAGAGCCTCAATAGGCTAAAACTTGCAAATTCACAAGAACCAAGGACCATAACTAGCTCTATGAAACGACATGAGTAATATAATCTACCTACAGTCCCAATGGCTGCCCATACAACTGAGGAATGCAATCAAGTGAAAAAAAACCTCTGGCCGCCTATATAACCGAAGCGTACACTGAACACATAACAAACAACGGTGGAATCTGAGTGAAATATGCATGACGGTGTGATATGATAAATCTATAACCAAGTGTGATCGCAGTGTTGTATGTTACCCCTTCCGGCGCCCCAAAGGACCAATAAAGGCGAGATCCATGGAAGGAAATCTCCTGAGTACCTCACCTACACTGTACATCCCCTCTCTCTGGTCACTTTTGGCCTGTAGCACTTGGTTCAGAATGGTCGGGTCCATAGAGGTCTACTCGTAGACCACATACAAACCCAAAACTTAATATATCTCAACAATGGGGATCTCATAGTACATGGCCAGATTCGGTCCGAGTCTAAATCAGTAATAGTAGTCTCAATAACCCTCATTAAGGGTGCCCAGGGTGTATCCTGGTCTAAATCTGTAATCAAGTATCAAAATCCCTAAATAGGGTACCCAGCTTGTATCCAGGTCTAAATCCGTAGAAAACAATATCTAGTGCTACGACCCATCCGACCCTAGTATCAGAATTAAGACCAGTAATCAAATCATTGTAATATCCCCTCTACTCTGAGAGGTTTCGTAAAAGTCAATTTAAAAGTCCTTTCCAAGTCATGTACCGAAAACGGGCCCTCGAGATCATACAAAGTTTAGAAAACAAATTATAGTAGGCCCGAAGCCAAATCAATAGTAAAACATGCAGGGAAAACCTTTTCATGTATGATATGCTTGGAAACAATAGAGTATCCCTAAATGGCTTACAAATATTTCCTATTGGCCCTACACAGGCTCAACAGCTCTACAGGAGTCATAACCAGCCTAGAAGGATATCTCTATGTCCGAGACTCATGGACATTCCCAAATAACCCACCATCTATGTTCCAGAGTCAGTACAAGGTCACATAGGACCACAAGGGTAATATACAATACTACACAAATACGACAATCAACAAATGAAATAAACAGACATAAAAGACGAGCACGGTCTGGGTACCAACCTAAAACAACCTACCCAAGGATACTAATTAATGCAGTTATAGCCTATATATGCAGAATCTATGTAGGGAAAGCCATAACCTACCTGTCATCTGGTGACTAGCTGCGAGAACAACATTGTCCAGGCTTGAACTGCTCCGGGTAACTCCAATTCATGAAACCACTATCAATATAATAATTTACATATTAATACAAGACTAACGATGCCCATAATGCTATAAACATAACTGGGTCGAAATCCGAGACACAAACGGGTCCCTTGGGCCCTACAACCCAAAACCATAAACAAAAAACACCAAAGTGTTCCTTACCATCTCCGGAGTACATGATAAAATTTTTAGCAGAACTGGATCACGATTGGGGCTCTAAAATAGCCTGCTCAAGAGAGAATTAAAGAAGGAATTTCAAGGAATAAATTTGGAAATAAAGAAGGAATTACCTGCCTTAACGAGGGAATTACGTCAAGAATGTGAATTGAACGATTCCTCAAACATGCTGACACCAAAGGGGAAGCTTCTACAATGGACTCTCAAGCTTTGAGAAAGGGTGAACAATGGTGGTTTTCAAGAATTGGAGAAGAATAACTTGGGGGAAGAAGAACTTACCAAAATCATCTAAGAAGCAAGACTTTCCAGTCTAATTGACGAATTCTCTGAGCTAAGACTAAAAGAAGAATTTTGGTGGAGAGGATATTCAGGTTAGAGTTGGTAATAAATAAGAAAAAGAGCTGGAAAAGCGAAAGGATAAAAAATATATAGTTGTTGGTCGCTTGTCAGCGCTATAGCACGATCGCACAGAAGGAAAAATCACAGACCAACGCTATCGCGCTACAGGAGCGTGATCGTGCTGAAGGGAAAATCACAGACCTGCACAATCGCGCTAAAGGAGTGTGATCGGGCTAAAGGACACGAGAAGAAGAAAAACCAGCAACAACCAAAACTTCTACGGGGAATTCTGGGCATAATTGGAACCTGATACTCGAAAACCAATAGTGCTATTAGAGTGGAAACAACGTTACAAACTCAATGGAGTCAATGAAACTTCCATATGAGGTTGTCTCAGAGGAATGTTGATCCAAGTAAACACTAACTAATGCCAACCAAACATCTGAAATGAGCCCGGCTCACCTGGGACCCAAACCAACGAACTAACTAACACAAACACGACATTCCGGAGCTAACAACACTGACAAAATTTCAATCTGAGGCTGTCTTCTCTGAATATTGACCAAAGTCAACCAAATAAGCCCAACTGGCCTAAAAACACAGAAAAAGAGAGAATTCCAAGCTGAAAAGCTCCCGGATCCCGACCAAAGGTCCCACTAGACCAAAGTCCATGATCTGGAGCTAATAAAACTGTCAGAATTTGATTCTAAGCACGTTCACCAAGAATGTTAACTGAAGTCAATGATTTCAAAAGCCTAAAGTTCTAAAATAAGAAACGGCCAAAAGATCAAATAAATAGCCCGGGCATCGAACTATCGGTCCCATCATGCAATAAATGACTTGGGGCCACTACAAGTAATCTCTAACGGTAAAAGAAAGGCAAACACGCATAAATGTCCGGAAGGGTCATTACAAAACTTTCCCAAAACATTCAGTTTTTCCTCAACTGCATTTTAGAGAATGACAGGGCAATTTTAGGCGAACTTACTCCGTTTTGCATCATTTTTCATCCCAAAGGTAAGGATTCTACTCCCCCAACTTAGTACTTTAATTTCTATGGAGTAGACTTACTAGTTGTGGACTTGGGGGAAGGTTTGGATTGACCTATGATGGGGGAATCCGGGGAAAAAGGGAATTCTAGGGCATAGTAGTCCTTGGGTCTTTACAATATTGTTGGGTTACGATCAATTAGCCATAATTCTCTAAATATATCTGTAAAAATGATATACTTTGGTGAATTAATGGTGGGAAAGATCGGGAATGGGTGGAATGATCAGGGTTTAGACTGGGGATTGGGATTTTATATAATCCAGGAATTTAGGCCAATAAATTGATTGTAGTTATTGTATGTTGTTTTAGACCAAGAACAAGTAAGAGCTTTGAGAAATAGAAAGGCTTCGGTTCAATAGAGTTGTTGAATAATTTGAGGTATGTGATGATTGTTGTTTTCCAATATGCAATATTTGTTCATGTACTAATGCTTAGTATTGTATGAGTTGCATGCTTAGGGAATGGTTTATGAATGTCTAACTGTTTGGTTATCAATCTTGTGAAATGAACTAGGTGTTGTTGCTTGTTAGTTTATCAGTGTGCTTTTGTTCATTGTTGTTGTTAACTATTGGATTGTGTGACATTTGGTTGGCTTGGGTACCACGCCTGGTACATGTTACATATTGGTTGGCTCGGGTACCACGCCTGGTACGGGATACTTTTCAGTTGGCTTAGGTACCACGCCTGGTACTAGATTCATAATGGTTGGCTTGGGTACCACGCCTAATACTAGATTCATAATGGTTGGCTTGGGTACCACGCCTAGTACGGGTTTGATTTATTGCATTGATTATATTGGTCGATGGTCCCATGAGTGGACCGGGTTATATTCTTGTAATGTGATTATTGCATATGGTCTATGAGTGGCCAAGTAATTATATTTAAATGTGAGGTTTGTCTTGGTGTAGGCTGAGGTTGCATGTTTAACACTTAGGTGGAGTTAGGGGGGATCCTTGGTGGGTACGAGATAGGATAAAAGAATATATGTCGTTGTCATTGAGTGTTGTCAATGGTTGTTATTTGATTACGTGTGGTTGATAAGCTAAGGAAGAGACTTGTAGTCTGGTTATATTGTTGGCTTGTTTACATATTTACTATATTTTACTCAGCTTTGTTTTACTGTTCATATTTATTTATTGGAGCTAGCCGATGATCCTACCAGTACACAGTAGTTGTGTACTGATTCTGCACTTATGTTTTTTTTGTGAGTACATGCAATTTTTCAGTTATCTTAATTTCTTTATAAAAAATAAGTGACGACTTTGTTTGTTTTCGAAATTATTTTAGAACTTTCTTTTTGTTTTGAAATGATTATAAAGTGTTGAAAACTATTTTTCCTTTTAAATTAAAAATTCTTTTCGAAAAGGAATAAAACAGAAATAATGACTTCGTTGGGGATCTATTTAGGTTCTAACCAAAAATTGAATTTTGACTAAATTTGTATGGCTAACTATTCGAAATGTTGTAATAGCTAGTAATTTTTGATGATTTGCTTATGTGTTTATTTTTTTTTAAAAAAAATTATCATTGCATTTAATAGCATCTTTCGCCACATGTCATGTGATTTTATTTATGTTCAAGAGAGTTTCACGATCCCGTGGTCTCTTTCCATAAATTATATTTTCTCGAAAATATGATAGTTTACGGGTACGCCATGCATCCAATGGTTATCGTATTTCCAACCCAAGTTGTCCACTTGGGATCGAGTCTGTTTCAAAGAAAAAACCACTCTAGACAACTAGGGTAGAGAAAAACTCAAACCCATTTATAGACATTGGCCTAGGACGACCCAATACTTAAGAGGTATTGGGCCCCTTAGAAAAGGCCACCTTGCGTCTGTTGGCCACGAGTTAATAAAAGACGATCATCTATTATGTGTTTAATTGAAGGATATGGTGTAGATTGTGATATCCATTGTCCCTCGAGGTTGGGAATTATTTAGGTAGTTTCTCTAATTGCAATCAAAAGAATTTCATCTGAAAAGCATTAAGAAATTTCAAGAAGTCTAAGATGTTTGAGAATAAAAGACCTTCCATGACGGTCTAACTTTAATTTACTTAATCTGAATAGATCCTCCCTCCCTAAGTGTTGTTATTTTAATTTTATCTACGTTTGTTTCTTTTGTTCATCTTTCCAAATTTGAAAATTTAATGCATCTTGTCTAAAAAATGAAAAAAAATAGGACTTTATGTTAATTTCCCTAATACGGATTTCCAAAATAAGGAATGATTTCTCTTGCCATCTATGTGTTAACTATTTAGCTTAAATAGTTCTTTAATGTCACGAAAGGGTTTCTATGCTTTAATTAAAGCTTCAATTTTTTAAAAAAAAGGTTTTTCTTCAATTACTACTTCTTTGAAATACGCTAAAAATGAAAACTTTTATGTTAGCCATATTAATTCTAAGTTAGTTTTTTTTTTTAAATGATTTTAATTTTGTTTATTTCATAATGAACCTAATTTTCCTATAAATAATTGCATGAAATAAGTCTTCTAAGAATCTTTTTACTTCAAATTACATGAGTTAATAATAAGTTCTTTGAAAATCTTTTTGACTAAAAAACTACATTTTTCATTAAAGTTGTATTTTTTAAATAATCTTTTTTTCGTACAATAACCTTCATTTCAAAAAAATATGCAATTCCATTTTTCTCACACTATCAATTTTAAAAAGATAAAGATTGTTCTAATTTTCCAAATAATTTCCTCCTTGATCAATTTTTCTATCTCCTTTAACATAAAGATGAATTATGTCTTTATTGAAACTATGACATTTTCAAAATATTCAAATATCCTTGTACTTTTCATCTAAAATTAGCTCTTTGCAAAAGTTAGTCACTTTTTTTAAGTTAGTCAAAATTATTTTTGGTCAATCATTTTTAACAAACGTTCTTAAGTGGCTTAAAAACTTTCATAAATGTTACTTGAACCCTTAACCATTTTCTCTAATTTTAAAGATTTATTTCTGTTTTTAAGTCTTTGAAATTCTTTAAGTTTTCTTAATTTTTTTAATAAAAACTAAGTGGCGACTCTGTTTTTTTTCAAAATTAATTTAGAACATTTTTTGAGTTTTGAAATGATTTTAAAGTGTTGAAAACCATTTTTTCTTTTAAATTAAAAACTCCTTCCAAAAAGGGATAAAACAGAAATGACGACTCCGTTGGGGGATCTTTTTAGGTTCTAACAAAAAATTAAATTTTTGAATAACTTTTTATGGCTAACTATTCGAAATGTTGTAACAACTAATAATTTTTGATTATTTGCATATGTGTTTGTTTTCACAAAATATATTGTCATTGCATTTCATAGCATCTTCCACAACATGACATGCGATTTTATTTATGTTCAAGAGAGGTTCATGATCCCGTGGCCTCTTTTCACAAATAACACTTTCTCTGACCCAATACCTTAGGGGTATTGGGCCCATTAGAAAAGACCACCTTGGTTCTATGGGCCACGAGTCAATAAAAGATGATCATCCCTTATGTGTTTAATTGAAGGATATGCTGCTGAGTTGTGCGAACCACTGTCCCTCTGTAACGACCAGGTTCGTCATTATGGGTAAACCTTTCATGACAAGTTTAGAGTTAGAAAACTTTCGTGTTTGGGAGTTGAAAATCCTGGGCTAGGCTAGTCTCGGCCGGTTATAGAGTGAGGTATGGTCTAGGGAAATCCAGGTAAGGATTGTGTAATGTGTCTTGTATTGAGCTAGTTTTTCTTATAGCTAAGACATTGGAGAGTCCGGGGGACTTTTCGAAAGTGTATTTGGGTATGTAGAACTCCTGGTATCGAGGTTGACGTGAAGTGATTATTTTGGGACGTCGGGGATTTAAGGTGTGTTGTAAAATGGGAACTTTTGAGGAACTTTATGAATTTCTATCCCGTGTCAACTGCCATAGCAGTTGACACATTGCTATCGCAACCTCCTCTATAGCGAAGAAATTACCCTTATAGCGAAAGTCAACGGCCGTTAGCCTCCACCATAGCGGTCGGCTCTGTTATGGAGGGAACACTATAGTAGAGTGTGGACCACTATAGCAAACTAAGTCAGAAATTTATTTAGAAAACTTTCCCAAAATATTCAGTTTTCCTCAACTGCATTTTGGAGAAGGGCAGGGCGATGTTAGGCGAACTTACTCCGTTTTGCACCGTTTTTCGTTCCAAAGGTAAGGATTTTACTCCCCCAACTTAGTACTTTAATTTCTATGGAGTAGAATGGCTAGTTGTTGACTTGGAGGAAAGTTTGATTGACCTAGGAATGGTGGAATCTAGGGAAAAAGGGAATTCTAGGGCGTAGTAGTCCTTGGGTCTTAACACTATTGTTGGGTTATGATCAATTAGCCATAATTCTCTAAATTTATCTGTAAAAGAGATAGACTTTGGTGAATTAATAGTGAATTAGAATTCTGTCATTACAATCACAATTTGAATTAAAGCAAATGAGTAAAGCGGGCGTACCAAATTGAGTGAGCGACTAGGGATGTGAATCCAATGGGGCTTTAATGTGGGATAGGGTGATTATCAATTCACACTTATTCTCGCTTATTGACGCAAGTAGCATTGTTCATGAGTATGGTTGTTTATCTGTCGATCAACAACCATATATTCGATAATCCCAGTTAGATCATCATCGGTTAAATCAATAAGCAACCAATATCTAACTTTGAGAGGTCACACTATCTCTAGCTTAGACCCTTAATTGGGTGATTCCGTCGATATGACCTATTTGTACCCTCAAATCTGAATGGAGTCCCAAGTTTCCACTAGTAATCTCACATCCAAAACCATGAAATTCTCTTTCAAGCAACAACATAGTCAAGTAATGAAAATGAATGTTTGCAACAACCAATTTTAGGATTAGAACTTGGTGAAACTACTAGACCCATGTCAAATAAGAAATTATAAGTGAGAATTAACAACACCCACACCCATTTGTCAAGCACCCATTATCAACACATCCCTAGACAAATGAAATTATCCACTCATGCTAAAGAAAAGATATATACCAAGTGGGTAAGTAAAATTCCTCTCATTCCAGCTTAATATCAAGTTCTAAGCTCAATTTTTGTACACAAATGGTTAACCAAGGTTTAGAAGAGAGAATAGATTGAAACTCTCTTCTCCTTGGAGAGTAAAACTTGTCCTAAAAGGTAAAAGCTCTTCAGAATATTCAGGACTGAAGAATGTTATTTAAAATTATGCCTAAATTGGCCTTTTATACTTCCCCAGAATGTCACTAATATTCTGGACCAAAATGCCCTACGGGTGGTGTGCGGTTCGCACATCATGATGTTGGCGTCGCATAATGATAGCACCTTGTGATAGATCCTTCAGGCAATCCTAAGCTTCATGCGTTTGGAGGTTCGGAATGCACCATGGCTTGTGTGTGTGCACTAGCACCGCATATCAGGGAAAATTCTTTATCTTTTTTTGATCACTTCACACTTCACTCATTTTAAGATCTTTTTGGGTCCATTTTCTTGTTTTCTATCATTGATCACAAGTGCCTGCATAGACATCAATAAAGGCCATAAGAACCTCTAAATCTATTCAAAACATAGCAATAATTCATGGATAAAGGCTCAATAAGTTGGTAGATTACCGACTTATCAAACCACCAAACTTGAACTATTGCTTGTCCTCAAACAAGATACTCACAAAGCAAGGAATATATTATTCTCTAGACTCAATTAAGGCATAAAGGACTTATCTATACGAAAATTAAGAAAATGAATAAACAAAAGACTCAAACAAAAGACTCAACTACGATGCTTATCTCAATTTGAACCACCACAAACTCAAGGCATTTGGCCATCTCAAAACCTTTTCCAAAAGGACTTCATTTCTCATTCAAAATCAAGGGAATTTTGTCACTTAAAACAAGACATTTAAGATTTTCAAGTCAATGGCATGGATCATCAAGGTTTGCCTCGCGAATCATCACACAACTTGTCTCATTCATTCCTCTCAATTAAAATATAGACTTCATGATTCAATTCGAGTGCTGATGCCAATCACCACAAGAGAGAATCCCACTCATAATAATTCAATTCACAAAACAATGGTATTTTAGGAGAACAAAGAGGACTCTCACTCTCTCAAGGAAGTTCAAGTGCACACACGTCGAACCATAGGCTTGCCCTTCATGTAAATTGCCACTAATGTAGGATAGCAAAGCTCGGAATCACCAAGGAGTTGCAGTTTACGATGTTAGCTAGGGCTAATTTGAGGATTTCATTTGGTTCAACTGACTACACCTCCCTAATTCTCTTTGTTCCTATTTCAAACACTACTCATATTTTCAATCAACTTCACCTTATTTCTTTCTTACACAACCTAAGCTTCTATGTTTCAATCATGATCATTTGACTTGATCATTCGACTCCTTGTATCACCTTCATTTGGTACCACCTATTTTTTCTTTTCATTTTCGCTCATTGGCTTGAATTTTCGAGTAATTTTCAATTCAAACCTAAGGTGCTACCTTGCATTTGAAGTGCATTCCTTTACTTCTCTTCATTTGATCACATATACCCTCAAACTTAGGCGTTTGCCTATGTTTTCTTTTCTTTTCCCCCTCCCCCCAAACTTAGGATTTAGGCTACATTTATCTTTTGAGCAATTAGGGAGGACGGGTGCCAAGATATAGATTCAAACAGGTCAAGGTGTTAACAAGGTGCCAAAGAACGGTTACAAGCTCAAAGGGGTTCACTAGGATTGATGTCATGGGAAGTCATTGGGTGAAGTGGCTATCAAAAAGGGCCTAAGATCATCTTCCAAGCTCGATCACACCTAGAATCACATTCTGGGCAAGTTTTAGATGACATGCATACACGAGAATCAAGGTAAAGCCTCACCACACAAGACATCATGCAACAAGACTTCTTTCATTAGTCTCAAAATCAATTGGGACAAATGGTTTTTGACAAGCTATTCCGAGTTCATTACATACTCATTTGTGTGTAAATTAAGCCAAAGAGAGAGTGTGCAAGTCATTTCAAGAGAATGTTTTTCCTCATAAATTCATTTCCCTTCTTCCTTTTATTTTAAAAAATAATTTGCCAAGATATTTTTTTCGGTGGGCCCATTTCGAGACAAGCAACTTTGGACTCAATTTTAAACTAAAAGTTGGCATTTTCCCTTAAGAAAGTCGCCTCTCAATGTATTATAGGGAAACTCCAACCCGGTTCAACAAAAAAACAAAACAAAAGAAAAGAATATAATAAAAATTTTGCTCCTTGGGAAAGAACCGTGGTTTAACAAAATCCTTGGTATTTATTGCTAAACTACTATTAACAAGGCGATATCCAAATTGCGCGCTCATGATTCCTTAAGAACAAGCCTCGGCGTAGGCCTTTAGTGCATTTGCAAAGCACGGGTAGTAAGACAATGGGGCATGTAAGAACAACCCGGCAACACAATCTCAACAACCAAAAATTAAGCATGGCGAGGGCGCAATAATAAGCTCACAATTAAACTAACATAATACAAAGGCCCGACAAGAGCAATAAGCATCATAATAATCCAAAATATGCCCGACAAGGGCCAAATCAAATCTAGCAGAACTAAAATGTCAACAAGGGGAAAGAAAAATAATATCTCAAGCCCAATCACGGGCACCCAACAAAAAGCAAGTAAGGCCACCCCCTCCCCATAAAAGGAGCATTTCCCTAAATGCTAATAGCTAAAGGGAAAGAAGAGTGAACTCCTTAGAGGTCTATGCCTCATCATCATCATTATCAGCTCCTTCTTCATCATCACTGGGTAGTTTCTCCCCATTATACGCAAGGGACCCTAACAAGTTGTCCAGTAGGCCAGGAATTGTGCGAGGTTAAGGTAAAGTATTCAGATCTTCTTCTACGACTGGCGCCTTACCTATTTCCTTGTCGAGGTCCTTTCAGAGTGTCTTGATAGATTTTTCACAAACAGCCACCCTTTTGGAAAGAGTGGACACTTTCTCCACAACTTCTTTGATGGCTCTCTTCACCCCCTCTCAATCAATCCTGGTAGATCGTTTGACAAATACCTCAATTGCCTCTAGTATTTGTATGTTTTGTCAATCATATCTTGGAGCCCATTTTTAGGTATTTTCTCTCTAGGTGCATTGGCAGTGGGTGTGTGCATTTCTGAATCAGGATGAGAAGGACAGGAGGCATGTAATTCAACATAATAGTCATCATCCTCATTTTCCACCGAAACCTCTTCCCTACGTCTTTTAAAATGAGGAGCATCCCAATTAGTTTTGTTATCAAGATCTAGCACACCAATGGCTGGAGTAGGGGCATAACAGTCAATGTAAGGAATGCCAGCTTGTGCATAAGGTTTACTAATTAACACTAGAATGGGGAATGCATCACCACCCCTATGACCCTTTCTTTTTCTCACCAAGGAAATGACCTCACCAATATTAATATGATCCCTCACCATAATTACAGCTATTAGAATAGCCCCATCACGCGTGACCTTTTGGTCGTTCTTAGAAGGCATGAAGCGGGAGTGGATAAAATCGTACCATAGATGTGCCTCGAAGTACAAAGTCTGGTGTGGGATTTCACCCCCTAAAGTAGCCCAGAGAGGTTCATTAGGAGCCTCCCATTCGAGAGGTTTGCGCTTTAGAAGTAGCTTAGCTATGAGCTCAGGGGCTGGTTCAATGGGAGTGCTCCAATGGATAACATTAATTGCAGCTAGGGTGATTCTGATTTATTTACCTTGAACTAAGACCGAGTCCAATACATGGAATGTTTCACAACCCCCTTTGTAGCCTTTAGCATCTTGTGTGGCCTGGTATGAGGAAAAGAACTCCCGGACTAACTCCTTATAGTAGTTTCCGAGTACCTCCAGAAATGGTTGCCACTGTCGGTTGGTGAACTGAGTGGGGATGTTAAGTAGGTTATCCCCCACTGTATCCAAGTTAAAGTAGTGCGCTGTGTCGAAGGGCCTACCAATATCAAGATCATAAATCACTTTCATGCCCTCCATTATGAATCGAACCCTCTCCTCCTTTGAGACTTGGTTACGGGAAGATGCAACTTTCTTTTTCCCTTTTGAGGTAAGGTTGGAGAAGGAGGGAAACATTGGCCGTCGTGAACTCCTCTCGGTGTTGCACCTATTAGAAGACATGTTCTTCATACAAAGATTGTGATCCTCAAACAAAAGTAAAATCTAAAGAAGTTAGCAAACTACAAAGGATGAAATGCAATAGGCTAGAAAAACAAAGTAGGTGACTGATGGCTTGTGCAGACCACATGCGAAATGCACCAGAAGGAGTGCGCATCGCATGTGCTATCTTACGAGCTAACAGAATCCTACAAGGATTTTTCCATCAGGGTACGAAACTAGTGCGGTCCACACTAATAGAAATGCATGTCGCACTATACTTCACCCCTCGAAATAGTGAACTGGTTATCTTTTTGAACATGGTGAAATGCTTTGTGCGACCCACATATAAAGATCTATGCATCATATGCAAAACACACAAAGGCACAACTGGAATTTTTGGTTCCTTGTGTTCTTGTAAATGACACATGTGATCGGTAGAGCAAGAAGTACTTAGGCACTTGCCACCATGCAAATAACCAACAATATTAAATAAGGGAGGCAAGGGATATTCTGACCATAATTTCCGGGTACTCAGACTTCCACGGATTTCCATTAGCAACAAAAAAAAGCAAGTAAAGAACTTAACGACATCTCTTAAGATGGATGTTACCCCATCTATCATTGGGAATATCAAGCCGTTACTTGCAATAATGGGCACCAACAAATTTTAGCAAACAATTAACCCCTGGGTGACAAGATCATACACCCAAAGAAAATTTTTGAACAAGGAATCATGGGTATATAATTAGCAAAAATTCAACCTCAATAACCAATTTTCAACCAAATCTCATGACTAATGATGGTTTACCCTTAAGAATGACGTCACCCAATCTATCATCAGGAAAAACCATTCATCAGTCACAAGTGGGTTACTTAGACTTCACCCCAAACACAAATTTCAAGGGCAAAATTCACTACCAATCAACATGCATTAACAAAATTCAACTTCTACCAAGTTGACAATAAGCAAAATTATCAATACAACTCAAAATTGGGGATCCAAATTTTGTGGATCTCACCCAAAATCAACATGGAAATTCTACTAAGCATGCTTCACGATATGAGTTCCCAACCTTCATAAAAACCAGTGTTTAATGTCGGGAAACTTACCACAAGTGAAGATTAGACGGAGAGGACTGAAAATTGATGCTTTTTGTACTATAAAAATATTGACCACTTGGCTTGCCGGGAGAGACTAGCGGTAGCGATAGTGGCGGGGCGGTGGAGATGGTTGGGTGATAGGAGGAGAAGATTTTGGGGAAGTTTGAGGGATTTAGAGAGAATTTTGAGAGAGAAATTTAGAAGTTAGAGAGAAAAAGGCAGTTTTAAGAAGAAAAGAAGAAGAAAAGTCGGTTAAGTCATTACTGGGTTGGGTCAGTCAATGAGTTAGTTCAATTAACATTCAAATTAACCTTTTGTGTGCCACGATTTGCGATTCACACAAGGCCTTGTGCGGACTGCATGTCATTTTGTATATCACCTTTTTCTCTCTTGGGTATGCCCAGGCTTCTGGTTTGCTATGCGATGGAGGTGCGACATGTACTTGGGCTCGTGCCGACCGCATGGCCTAGTTCATGACACCCCCAATATTTCGACTTTCTTCTAGGCACTCTATTTTGGCATGCAATGAGTTGTGCGACACACACAATTCCTTCTGCGATCCGTACAGTCCTCCGTACAGCCCATGTTTTCACTTGTCCATGTTTCTAATCCATTCATTCCCTATAAACATACCAAAAACAACAAAAGATAACCAAAAACAAAGTAAGGAAACTTGGGTTGCCTCCCAAGCAGCACTTGATTTAACGTTGCAGCTCGATGATGCTACCTCAAATCACTCGTTCTTTGGATTGGTGATGGTATCACTGGGAAGCATACCCTTTATCCTCAGGTTCATTTGGGTTGAGAGGTGGTTTATTTGGGCCTCTAGATGCTTGATCGAGGCTGAGTGAGAGCTTACAATCTGATGAAGTGTTGAAAGTTCACTCTTTAGCTCACTCACTCCAGTATTTGTCGTATCCACCTTCTTGAGAACCAAGGAAAACATGTCCTTTAGCTTGGAATGACCGGGGTTGCTTGTGCCCAATTGGTAGAGAGAGTCTACTTTGTTCGGTGGTATATAGGGATTTGAGCTCCGGTGATTGAAACAATCACCATCTTTGTATCTATCCCTCTAATTTCCGTCCCTTTCCTTATCTCTTATCCAACCTTAGTTCTCCTTCCTCGGGAAATAAAACCCAGGATGAGAACCCGCCAATAGAAGGAACAATTTACCATCGACAAGTGTGATCAACTCATCGTCACTCCCTTTGATTTCTGGTGTACTCACAACATTCACCACTTTCGCACCACCTACTACCATTACATGCTTGGTCATCAAGTCAATTTGGGTCATCATCTTCTCCATTGACTCATCCCGCTCCTCATATCTTTTTCTCATTTCATTGGTCAAGATGGATGAGGGCGTTCCCAAAGTTGGCACATTCAGTTCTCTTGTATGCCAAGCTTGGTTGGTTTTGGTCATTTGCTCTAACAAAGTTGAGGCAATGGGAAATTCTATGTCCATGAAGGTGCCACCTCAAAGGTTGTTAGCCACTGACTTATTTAGAGAGTTCAATGACCGATAGAAGCTTTGTAGCAATATGTTGTTCGATAACACATGGTTCAGACACAAGAGAAGCTCATGTAGAGGCTCATCCGAGTGTTGCCTAAAGTTGGTAATCTCATCTCTTAGCTTCATCATTTGATATTGAGAAAAGAATCTCGATGTAAATGCCTTAACCAACATGGCATAAGATATGATAGAATCATCCGGCAACTCTTCCAACCACGCCGTGGCTTCCCACATCAAGGAAAAAGAGAATAGGCATAGTCGGATGGACTCTTGGGAGATATTTTGAAACATGAAGGGTTGGAAAATCTCCACAAAATTTTGGATATGCCGATTGGCATCTTCATATGCTGCTCTATCAAATAGGCCCTTCATTTGGATTGAGTGGAGCATGGTGCTAGTCACGTGAAAGACAACATTTCCCGCCGTGGGGGGTACGTGGATTGCACCCATACCCTTTTGCATCATAGGCTCAGCCTCATCGGCCTCCATTAAGCCATCAATACTCTCCTTATCATCGACTTCGTTCATAGGCTAGCCTTCTCAATCACAACACAAACAACAAACAAAAGTAAAACAAACAACTACTCTCAAAGTGATTTCAAATCAACAATCAAAAATAGCTATCAATTCAAGTCCCCGGCAACGGCACCATTTTTGATAAATGCTCAAATCGTACTCCCCAAGTATAAAGGCACAACAATCGTCAAGCAAAACACATTTATAAGTACCCAATAGGTGTTGGGGTCATACCCACAAAGAGTTGATACTAGATATAGGAAGATTGTATCAAAATGAATTCACAAAGAGAGTAAATGCTTAAAACACGAAAGTAAAAGGTTGGGGGGATTGGGATTCTGTCACTACAATCATAATTCGAATTAAAGAAAATAAGTAAAGCGGGTGTACAAAATTGAGTGGGTGACTAGGGATGTGAATCCAATGGGGCTTTAATATTAGATAGGGTGATTATCAGTTCATATTTATTCTCGCTTATTGACACAAGTAGCATTGTTCATGAGTATAGTTGTTTATCTCTTAATCAACAACAATATATTCGATAATCCCAGTTAGAGCATCATCGATTAAATCAACAACCAACCAATATCTAGCTTGGGGAGCTCACGCTATCTCTAGCTTAGACCTTTAAGTAGGTGATTCCATCGATATTAGCTATTTCTAGCCTCAAATCTAAATGGAGTCCCAAGTTCTCACTAGTAATCTCACATCCGAAACCATGAAATTCTCTTTCAAGCAACAATATAGTCAAATAATGAAAATTAATGTTTGCAACCACCAATTTTAGGATTAAAACTTGGTGAAACTACTAGACCCATGTCAATTAAGCAATTATAAGCGATAATTAACAACAGCCACACCCATTTGTCAAGCACCCATTATCAACTCATCCCTAGATAAATGAAATTATCCTTTCATGCTAAAAAAAAAGATATACCAAGTGGGTAAGTCAAATTCCTCTTTATTCAAGCTTAATCTCAAGTCCTAAGCTCAATTTTTGTACACAAATGGTTAACCAAGGTTTAAAAGAGATAATAGATTGAAACCCTTTTCTCCTTGGAGAGGAAAACTTGTTCTCAAAGGTAAAAGCTCTTCAGAATATTCAGGACTGAAGAATGTTATTTACAATTGTGCCTTAATTTGCCTTTTATACTTCCCTAAAATGTCACTAATTTATTGGACAAAATAGCCCATCTGGTGGTGTGCGACATGACGTGCGGTTCGCATGCCGTGATGTGCGTATCGCACACCTTCTTCATTTGAACTAGTGACTCAGCCTACTTGGGAGACGTCATGTAAAGTGGGTGCGGTTCGCACCATGGGCTATGTGCATCACACAATGACTGCACCCCATGACAGATCCTTCAGGCAATCCTAAGATTCATGCAATAGGAGGTGCAAAATGCACCAAGGATTGTGAGTGTCGCACAAACACCATATCTCAGGGCAGATTCTTCATCGTTTTTCGATCACTTCACACTTCATTCCTTTTAAGATCTTTTTGGGTCCATTTCCTTATTTTCTATCTTTGATCACAAGTACCTACATAGACATCAATAAAGGCCATAAGAACCTCTAAATCTATTCAAAATATAACAATAATTCATGGATAAAGGCCCAATAAGTTGGTAGATTATCGACTTATAAGTTGGTCTATCACTCTTACTTAAGATCCTATGAAAATGACCCTGGACCTTGAGCCATAGCTAATTTAATGGACAACCTGCAAAACTCTCATTTGCCATCTTGACTCAACTACCCTACCAGACACGTTCCAAACCACATTGTCAGACATGTACAGTCCAATTCAGTGAATACTAGCAAGACTCTCAGCCATCAATCCTGACTTAACAACCACATTAAACATGTCCAAGAATCATAACAACAACCCATATAATATTTAACACACCTTTAAAGTAACCCGGACCACCCAAGGATCCCTAGAAGCATAGTCTATGGTATTTAACATGCAATCCTCGTCTACATAAGAAATATCCGAACATTTAAACACATAAATCCGGTAATTCATGGACCAACATATAATAAATACATCAAATAAATAAACCCAGTTCAGTCATGGAACCAACACACAAAAAAAATCAAACATGTACCAAGCGTGGTACCCAATCCAACAATAATAAAACCTATACTAGGCGTGGTACTTGAGCCAACCAATAGATATACCATACCAGGCATGGTACCCAAGCCATCCAATAATATGTACAAGGCATGGTACCCGATTCAATTAGAGAATCACAAATATCACACAATCACAACCACAATGAATACAACCCATACTTGTAAAAACAACAAGCATTTAAGACAAGGTCTAGAAGGACCTTTGGTAGGGATCTGAGAGCTTTTCAGTTTAGAATTCTTTCATGTTCTGTGTTTTTAGGCCAGTTGGGCTTGTTTTGTTAACTTTGGTTAACGTTCAAAGAATACAGCCTCGGATGAAAGTTCTATCAATGCTGTTAGCTCTGGAATGTCGAGTTTGGGTTAGGTATGTGGTTGGTTCAGGTACTGAGTGAGCCGGGCTCATTTTGGATAGTTGGTTGGTTTTAGCTAGTGTTGACTTTGGTCAATATTTCTCTAAAATTACCTTGTATGGAAGTTTTATCCATTCCGTTGAGTCTATAACGTTGTTTCCACTCTAATAACATTATTGGTTTTTGTGTATCGGGTTCCGATTATGCCCGGAATGCCTCGTAAAAGTTTTTAGCATTGTTGGTTTTCTGTTACTAACAAGCCTTCAATGTGATGTCGCCCGGGCACCGCAATGGTGCTAGCCATGCTGCCTGCCTTCAGTGCATTTGCGCCAGGTCAGCGCGATAGAGTCCAATGGCTTGCCCTCCTGCGAGCGAGATGGCACGTTAGCGCCTGGCCACCTGCCCTTGTGCGCGATGGCGCTCATATGGCGCGATGGAGCATCAGATCCCACCTGCCTTAAGCTCTAGAGTGGTCCTCCCAGAGTTTGGGTTTAATTAGAGATCTATAAACTATCTTCTCTCTAGTTGACCCCTTACAAAGAATGATCGCGCCACCACAGCCAGCCACAGGGCCTCTGCCACTAAATCAATAAGACCAACCGTAACCACCAGATGACACTAGTCTTATGGAATAAGACCAGCAAAGTAAACAATCCTTCAAAGACGTTATATTCAATAGGAACAAAGAGAAAATTTCAACAATGAGGTGACCACCAATACCTCTGGAGAGATCGAATAATTCGAAGAGGATAAACTTAGAATCTACCAACCATGGAAATTCTCTGTAATTGTCAAGCTATTCGAGAAATGACTAGCACACAATTATCTGAAGAATAAGCTCAAGAACCTATGGAAACCAACATAACCACTCACACTAATTAATTTGGGGTGTGATTAATATATCGCAAAATTTCACTAGGCGGAAAACATGGTGAAAGCTCTACAATAAGGGCCTTGGTTTGTTTCTGGGAACATTCTCTCAGTAAAGAAATGGGAACCAAACTTTGTTCCAGAACAAGCTAAACTAACACATACAACTATTTGGATCAGATGAACGCTGGTGGCATGCTTAACACATGCAATCCGACTTCCACAACTGGCAACAGAGTTCTATGACAAGAAAATCCTCGAGAAAATTGGAGTCAAGCTAGGTACTCAGTTAAAAACTGATACATGTACGTCAACTACACTGTAGGGAAGGTACGCTAGGATATGCATCCTAATACCAGTAGAAGTTTCGGTTATAACTATGGTCAACATAGGCAGCCATAATTAAAAGGTGATATACGAGGGTGAGAAAATCATGTGCATAGGTTGTGGGCGAATTGGTCATACTCAACGAAGCTGCAACTACACCACCATCCACCCAAATCCTAACCTGAAAAAAACTCCCGACATCAAAACCAATGCCAAAGGAGGAATGGCAGACGGTTACCTTTCCCAAAAGAAAGCACAATGCCAAGCAGAATAGAAATTGAGATATCGCCGATTTGCCAGAGGAAAGATACCAGCCATAGGTAAAAATATATGACCTCAACTCAGGTATTTTCATATCCCAATTCAACCATCTAAATAATTGTGATGATAACAGACCATTGATGGCCCAAGAATTAATGAACATGCTAACAATGGCAAAGGGAAAGAAAATGGTAAAAGAAAAAAGCAAAATGGGACCCACATTTCTTTTTCTCAAGTGAACCCTACCTTTTTGATACTCGCCAGGCTTTTAATTACAAAGTGATACAAGGGCCCCACCTCTCAACCACCCCCCTAACTTTCTTGAGGACTCCTATGGAGGCCTCCGTCTCTGCAACTTCTAACGGTAGTAAAATCCCCTCTGGAGAAAATAATCATCACACCCGAATGGTTGAAGTGACCGAGGGTGTCGCATCTCAATACTCTTCCCTCAGTAGTGCTATTAGTAGTGGAAAATAGCCGGAGCAGGTTTCCCTTCTCAATACCAAACCTTCACCTACCACCCTCCCCAATGTCGAATCAAGCTCCCAACTCCACAAACCAACACCTAGAGCTATTAGTGCTCACGACGATGCTGCTACCCCCGAAACGAGTAGAGATATCATGGATGTAACAGTGTCTCCAAGGAAAGTCAATCTCACTGTGATTGAACGCCGGCAATCAACCTGTATTGGCCATCTTATAGGATCCAACCTTCTTAGCATAAATAGTGAAAGAGGGGGTGGACCAGGCTATGCAAGAACTAGGGAACCAAATTTAACAACAGGCACTGAAAATCTCATCTCAAATGGGAAACTTAAACCTCAGTTCAATGGACGAACTGAGCAATCTAATGAAGCATGTATTCCAGAGCCTCCCCTTCTTCCCCAAGACCCATAACATGTCCAGCTCCCAGACCCCAACTTTTGTACCATGAATACCGCCGGCTACTATTGGGAACCCAAAAGGGATAGGAGACTAAGAAAGGGAAGAACCAATGCTGCTAGACACCCTGAAAAGGAGCAACGAGGAAATGGAACTTATTATCAACTCTCTTGGAGAACCAAACAAAGAAATATTATCCTTGGAGAAGATACTCCTCATGGATTTGAAGAGCCCTACAACACAACTATTATAGCCTACTGTCCGGAGGCAACGATGATATGCTCACTGAATTTGAGTAATATGAAGGTGACAATGCCATCGGCGGTAGCACTGAATCCCTTGAAGGACAATATAGGGCCCCTCATCTGGACAAGGGGACGAAACTTTGAAGCACTTGCTAGCACCCAACTAACCTTATGAACTTCATCATCTAGAACACTAGGGGGCCAATAGTTCTACCTTTCATTGTTAGTATGAGGCCATGGTCAAGTTGCATAAGACCGCTATGCTCTTGCTCCTGGAATCCAAAATGGCTAAACACAAGAGGCTAACTGAGGTGCTATATTTTGACGCTCAAGTCCAACCCTCGGCGGTGGGCCTTTCTAGTGGTATAGTTGTAATGACACTTCCGGTTATTTCCACGTATACGTTTTTCTTGAACCGTTAGAGCTTGTTTGTAGCGGCCCCAAGTCATTTAAGGCTTGTCGGGACCGGTATTTCGGCGCCGGGTCCATTTGTTTGATCGTAAGGTTCTTTGATAAATTTTCTGAACTTTGGGTCAAATGTCACAGGGCATTTATCTCAATATATAAAGAGTTAGAAGTCCCCCGAAATACCAAATCGAAGGTCTACGAGTCTAGTTTCCAATGCATAAAACCTCACGTCCAACTGATCTTGGAGTAAAAAGTTATGACTGTTTTATCGCGGACTGTCTGGCAGAAAATGGGTTGCGAACCAGGTCGGTTAAACTCGATTTAAAGCCTCAAATTCACGTTTTAAAATGCCGTTTCAGTTCTGAAACAGTGAGAAAACATAAGGGAGGGTTTCAAGAGAGTTCTTGAGTATCAAAATCGCGCGTATATTTGAAAATATTTTATTTAAAAGTTGAATTTGGTAAAAATTATATTATTATTACCTTTTTAAAATATTTTAAAGGTTTATGAAAAATATTTTTGTTATGATATAATGATATATGTATTTATTTTATAAGGTTTTTATACATTGTAATATTTTAACGGAGATAGTAAATTTAGTTATGTTGAAATTTATTATTATAATATAGTAGGTTTTATTCAAAATAATTTTCTATGAATTATGGTATATTTAAAAAGTTATATATATTTTACCACGAGCTTATGCAATACCCGAATATTTATATAACGGAAGGGGCGACGAGGTGTTAAATAACCCCCACTTCCACGTGGAAGTGGAGGGGAGGGACACCCAAGGTGGTAAGCTGCCAAATGTCGACAAACAATGGCAATTGTTGCCTACTCACTTAAGCATTTGAGCAAATTACAAATTGAACAAATTGAAATGTTAATTGCTGCCATTCACTTAAATAATTGGAACAATTGCTTGCTAGTTGCTGCCACTAATGTTTAGCATGCCATACCATTTCATATGTTTCCACATAAGGAAATTTTACCCACCCATTTGTTAAACTCACTTTATTTTGGGTGCCAAAATTTCCATAGTATATCATTCATTTGTCACGTTAAAAGTTGATTCCAATAAGAAAGATCTTGATAACCTATTGGATCACCGAAGAGAAAATTAATTATCTACGTCAAGTTATTCAAGCCAAAATCCGATTCCGATTTAGTTTTGGATTTTCTCGGAGTGGTTCGAGCTTGGACATCGTTGTTCTAGCAGCTTGTCATCGGACGACAGGTAGGTTACGGTTTATTTTCCCTAGACTCCGCATATATAGGATAAAATTGTATTAATGGGCATCCTTGGGTTGGTTATTAGGTTGGTACCACAGACCTCGACCGCTTTATTCATGTCCGCCTACCTTTGTTCCTCCGTTGCTTGTAGTATTTGCCGATATATTTTATTTACCCTTGTGGTCCTGTGAGGCCTTGTTGTCTCTGGAACATAGAAGGTGGGATTTTGGGAATGTCCGCGAGTCCCGGGCATAGAATTATCCTTCTAGGCTGGTTATGCTTGCTGAGTAGCTGTGGGCCTGTGCAGGGTCGATAGGTTGATTGTGAGCTGCTGGGCAGCTATTGTGTGTGATCATACCATTTCCATGCATATAAAGAGGTTTTTATCCATGTTTTACTATGGTTTTGGCTTCGGGCCTACTGGCACCATTTTCTAAATCTTGCATGGCCCGGGGGCCCCATTTTGATGGAAATAATTTGGAAATGGTTTGATTTAAACTTGTGAATATTCTTGGGTAAAAGAAAGTAAAATTATGATTTAAATCTCCAGTTTTACGATTAACGCTAGACTCGGCAGGGCCGGAGTGCTAGTTGAGTTTTCTTGCTACTTGAGATGAATTTTAGCCTCGGTCAGACCGAGCACCTGAGATGACTTTTTACTGTTTAGACCCGGTTATTCCCGGACACCCTTGGAGGGGTTTTGAGACATTTTCCTACTACTTTAGTCCTGGACAGGGTCTGGGCATTGCATATTCGAGACTGGGTCTCTATCCTGATACCAGACTTGCTTCCGGATGACATGTTCTGATACTGAGTTTTAGTATGGGGTCTGGGACCTCCATGGACCTTGCCTTCCGGGCCAGAGGCTATGGGCTGCGTGTGCCGGAGGAGGGATATACGGTGGAGTAGAGGTATACGGGCTGTGTCCTTCCATGGAACCTACCTGCTAGGCCGGATCGGCGCCGCAGGAGGTACATACAGAGATACCATTTAACTTGAGATCTTCATGTATCATATCATTCATTGTTTGAGGCTCCACCCTTGTTTGTTGTTTGTTGATTGTACGCTCCGGTAGTATGGGATGCCGGAGGGTTTGTTTTCACTTGTTTGTGTTCCTCGGTTGTATGGGCAGCCGGGGAACTGTAGGTAGACTTTTGCTATTTACTTACAGAATTGTTCTCTATTATGGATAAGTATGAGATTGGTTACTACTAGACTGTTAGTTTCTGGATTTGAGATTGATATGATTAGTTGAGTTTGATTCATGTCTCTGAGCATGCTTATCATTACTCTTTCTCTCTTCTTCTTACACTTGAGGTTACCGTATACCGTCCATTTCGTAAACTTATTTTGTATACACTATTGTTGCAAGGACCCCAGGTGCGTTATTTCTTACTTTCACCTGTGCCTATGGTGTGTATATTGTATTTACTAGCCTCAAATGTGGTTCTGTTGATTTCCCTCTGGGCTAGTTCCTGTGTACCTTTCATTAATTTATGTGACTGCTTGCTTCTATTCTTTCTATTACTACACTTTTATCTTATATGTGCCCAGTCGGCCTATGATACCTACTGGGTACCTTATGCTTCGCATTTGGTGCTCACCCCTACCCCCTGCATCTTTGGGTGCAGATCCTAGCATGGGCCATCGCCGTTAGGTCGCTGTGATTCATGCTTGGAGATCTGTTGGGGACTACTTCAGACTGAGGGTGAGCTCTTGGGGTTTGGTTTAGTTTCCGCATATGTATAAATTTATAGTACTTTTATCTGTTCTCTTCGTCTTGTTCTCTTATTTGTTAGATAGTAGCCATTACTAACTGTTCTGGGCTACAGGGATTGGTTCACCTACTGGGGGTTGTAGGTGCCATCATGACCGAGAAAATTGGGTCGTGACAACTTGGTATCAGAGCTTTAGGTTCACCGGTGTCATCGGTATAGGATCCAATGTCTAGTAGAGTCCTGCGGATCAGGGCGGAGACGTCCGTACTCAATCTTTTGGAGGCTACAATGGCATTTTAGGAAATTCGACTCTTTCATTTCTTCTGTGTAGTGCGTACTACCCTTGAAGTTTCTGGAGATCTCATTTATTCTACTTCATTCTTCCGCAGATGGTTCGTACGAGATCATCGGCATCACGCGAAGATGAGCCTCCCACTCCAGCGAAGGGTCGAGGACGCCCTCGATCAGTGGCACCTGCTAGAGCTGCTAGTGTGGAGATAGAGACAAAGCAGCATGTGGTTCAGGGGGAAGCCCAGGTACTACCAGCTCCAGTACCAGCTCCAGTGCCCACTTTTGTGCCAGCTTCAGCCGCAGCTCAGTCTCCAGATATTCGGGGATTACTATTACAGCTTTTGGGTGTGATTGGAGGGCGGCCTTCGGAGGTAGCGCAGACATACACTCAGGGGGCAGCCCTGGGTGCACAGAGCTCAGGAGCGCAGCCTGCTACTGTGGCTCCCTGTGCGGAGGTCATTCTGGTTCCATCTGTTGCACAACCTCTTGCTCCCCGCCCAGTTATGACAGAGATAGAGCAGAAGGTGTTGGGTAGATTTTTGAGGTTAGCACCTCCGAGGTTTGCTGGTACTTCTGGACAGGATCCACATGACTTTATTACTACCTGTGAGGAGATGTTGCATCATCTGGGTTTGTTGGAGACTCACGGGGTTGGTTATACTACTTATCAGTTGGAGGGCCCAGCGAAGTTATGGTGGAGGGCCCAGGTTGCTTGTAGACCACCGTCGTTACCTCCTTTGACCTGGTCTGAGTTTTATGAGGCCTTTATGGCCAACTTCCTACCCCAGAGTGATCGGGAGCGTCACAGGGAGCATTTTACTCACCTTGTGCAGGGATCTACGACTATATCGGAGTATGAGACCCGTTTCCATCAGCTAGCACTGTTCGGAGCTATGATCATTCCTACCGAGGCTGATAGGATTCGCAGATTTGTATGGGGTTTGAAGCCTGAGATCAGGCAGCCAGCTGAGATATTGATTGCCATTGGTCGTTCATTCCAGGCCATTGTAGACTATGCCCGCACTGTGGAGGACTTACAGCGACATGATCAGGGGTCCAAAGATAAGAGGCCTCAACATCAGGGTGTCTATAGTGGTTCCAGATATAGTGGTAGAGGTCTTGGCCAGTGGAGCCGGAGTTATCAGCCACAGCAGTACCAGGGTCAGTCCAGCCGACCGGTCCAGGCTTCCCTTCAGACTTTTGGTAGTACCCAGTTCGAGCAAGGTCAGAGCAGCCATCAGGGCTATGGCGGCCAATCTTCGAGGGGTACAGTTTCTAGGGCATCAGGCCGTGGTGGTTATGCGGGATCTGCTGGTTCATCTCGACCGAGTAGGCCACCAGGGGCTTGTTTTACTTGTGGTGTGATCGGTCATTTTGCTAGAGATTGCCCTCAGCAGAGTACAGTTCAGTTGGCCGAGCCTTTACAAGCATTCAGCCTCCGGCTAGAGGGGGTGGTCGTATGGGTAGAGGTGGTGCTCCACACGGCAGAGCAGGTGGTAGGGATGGCGATCGGGCAGGTGGAGGCCGTCGTCAGTTTTGCGCGGTCCCTAGGAGACCAGAGGCAGAGGCCTCAGATGCTGTGATTACAGGTACGATTTCTGTGTGCCATCAGTCTGCTATGGCTTTATTTGATCCTGGATTCACTTGTTCATATGTATATGCCTACTTTGTGCCTTGCTTGGGGTTGGCTAGTGAGCCATTATCTGTTCCTGTTTCTGTTTTGACCCCAGTAGGAGATTCTTTAGTAGTGGATCGGATTGTGAGATCTTGTATGCTATCTATTCGTGATTCAGAGACTTGGGGTGATTTGATAATTCTTGATATGCTAGATTTTGATGTGATACTGGGCATGGACTGGTTATCCCCTCACCGTGTGGTTTTGGATTGTTATGCCATTACCATAGCTATGCCCGGTGTATCCCTGGTTGTGTGGCAGGGTTCTGTTAGCCATGCACCATCTGGGATCATCTCTTATCTTCGAGCTAGGAAGCTGATTTCCCGTGGGTGTTTAGCTTATCTAGCATATGTCCGAGATGTTAGTGCTGACCCCACTTCTCCTGAGTCTGTTCCTGTGGTTAGAGACTTCCTCGATGTATTTCCTACCGACCTGCCAGGCCTTCCTCCTGAGAGAGATATTGATTTTGCTATTGAGTTAGAGCCGGGCACTAGGCCCCATTTCTATTTCTCCTTACCGTATGGCTCCTGCTGAGTTGAGGGAGCTTAAGGAGCAGCTCCAGGATTGTTAGCTAAGGGGTTTTTATTAGACCTAGTGTGTCACCGGGGTGCTCCTGTTCTCTTTGTGAAGAAGAAGATGGGTCGATGCGCATGTGTATTGATTATCGGCAGCTGAATAGGGTGAGAGTGAAGAATAGGTATCCGATGCCGAGGATTGATGATTTGTTTGACCAGCTTCAGGGTTCAGTCGTGTTTTCAAAGATTGATTTGAGGTCCGGCTACCATCAGTTGAGGATTAGGGTGGTGGACATCCCTAAGACAGCATTCAGGACACGTTATGGCCATTATGAGTTCCTGGTGATGTCTTTTGGGCTGACTAATGCCCTCGCAGCTTTTATGAACTTGATGCACATGGTTCTTGGCCCGTATTTGGACTCCTTTGTGATAGTTTTTGTAGACGACATCTTGGTATACTCGCGTAGTAGAGATGAGCATGAGCAACAATTGAGGGTTATACTCCAGGCTTTGAGAGATCATCGGCTTTATGCCAAGTTCTCAAAGTGCAAGTTTTGGCTTGAGTCAGTTGCATTCCTAGGGCACGTGGTGTCTAAGGATGGGATTAGGGTTGATCCGGGAAAGATTTCAGCGGTTTGTGAGTGGCCTAGACCTACTACTGTTACTGAGGTCCGCAGCTTTATTGGGTTAGCAGGCTACTACAGACGATTTGTTGAGGGATTTTCGTCCATAGCTGCACCCTTGACTATGCTGACTAGGAAGGATGTCCCATTTCAGTAGTCGGATCAGTGTGAGGATAGCTTCCAGAGGCTTAAGGCCTTATTCACTTCAGCTCCAGTTTTGACTTTGCCGGTTGAGGGTCAGAGGTTCTCCGTTTATTGTGATGCTTCTGGGGTTGGTCTTGGTTGTGTGTTGATGCAGCAGGGTCGAGTAATAGCATATGCGTCGAGGCAGCTGAAGGTTCACGAGCACAACTACCCCACTCATGACTTAGAGTTGACGGCGGTAGTTTTCACGCTCAAGATCTGGAGGCATTACCTATATGGAGTTCACTGTGAGATCTTCACCGATCACCTTGTCTTCAGTATATCACGAGTTAGCAGGAGTTGAACTCGAGGCAGAGGAGATGGGTCGAGTTATTGAAGGACTATGACTTCACTATTCTGTATCATCCGGGCAAGGCAAACGTGGTAGCGGATGCCTTGAGCCGGAAGGTAGTGAGTATGGGTAGCCTAGCTTCTCTTTCAGTTTCAGAGCGACTGTTGGCCTTGGACATCCAGTCCTTGGCTAACCGTTTGGTTAGGATTGACTTGTCGGATCCTAGCAGAGTTCTCGCCAGTGTTGAGGTTCGTTCTACTTTGATTGATCAGATTCAGAGCCATCAGTTTGAGGATCAGCAGTTGTGTGACCTTCGTGATCAGGTTGTTCAGGGTGAGACAAGTCGGGCTACTCTAGATTCAGATGGGGTTCTGAGGTTTGATAGTCGCCTTTGTGTTCCGAGGATTAGTGATTTGATTCAGTTGATACTTCATGAGGCACATTGTACTAGATACTCCATTCACCATGGCACAGCAAAGATGTATAGGGACTTGAGACAGCTTTACTGGTGGAGTGGTATGAAGCGGGATATAGCGGATTTTGTATCTCGGTGCTTGAACTACCAGCAGGTTAAGTTCGAGCACATGAGACCTGGTGGTTTGATGCAGCGACTTCCCATTCCTGAGTGGAAGTGGGAAGGGATTACTATGGACTTTGTTGTTGGGTTGCCTCGTACTTCTCATGGGTTTGATTCCATATGGGTGATTGTTGATAGGCTGACTAAGTCAGCACATTTCTTGCTGGTTCAGACTTCTTATGGCGCAGAGAGGTTAGCTCAGATCTACCTTCGTGAGATTGTTCGGTTGCACGGGGTCCCAGCTTCTATCATTTCAGACCGTGGCACTCAGTTTACATCTCAGTTTTGGAGGGCTATTCAGCGAGATTTGGGTACAAAGGTTCATCTTAGTACCGCTTTTCACCCTCAGACAGATGGCCAGTCCGAGAGGACCATTCAGGTCCTGGAGGACATGCTTCGGGCCTGTGTTCTTGACTTTGGAGGTTCTTGGGATCAGTCTGTTCCCTTGGCAGAGTTTGCTTATAATAACAACTTCCATTCGAGTATCGGCATGGCACCTTTTGAGGCTTTGTATGGTAGGCGTTGCAGATCACCGGTAGGTTGGTTTGACGGTTTTAGTGCTGGGCCACAGAGCACAGATTTTCTTCGAGATTCCTTAGACCGAGTCCGAGTGATTCAGTACAGACTTCGGGCAGCTCAGAGCAGGCAGAAGGGTTATGCTGAACGTAGGCTTCGTGCCTTGGAGTTTAGTGTCGGTGACTTGGTGTTTCTCCGTGTATCGCCCATGAATGGCGTGATGAGATTTGGTAGGCGAGGAAAGCTTAGCCCCAGGTACATTTGGCCATTTGAGATTCTTCAGAGGGTTCGTAGCGTTGCCTATCAGCTAGCCTTGCCTCCGATGTTTTCAGCTATACATCCTGTATTTCATGTTTCGATGTTGCGTCGGTATGTCCCAGATGAGTCTCATGTGTTGCAGTGGGATTCAGTTCAGTTGGGTGAGGATTTAGCCTTTGTTGAGGAGCCGACAACTATTTTGGCCAAAGATGTCAGAAGATTGAGGTATCGAGAGATCCCGATTGTTAAGGTTCAGTGGAGGCACCATCCAGTCGAGGAGGCTAGCTGGGAGACTGAGAGAGATATGCGGGATCAGTATCCGCAGCTATTTCAGCCTTCAGGTACCCCCCCGACCTTGACTTTCGAGGACGAAAGTCCTTTTTAGTAGTGGATGATGTAATGACCCTTCCGGTTATTTCCACGTATACGTTTTCCTTGAACCGTTAGAGCTTGTTTGTAGCGGCCCCAAGTCACTTAAGGCTTGTCGGGACGGGTATTTCGGCGCCGGGTCTATTTGTTTGATCGTAAGGTTCTTTGATAAATTTTCTGAACTTTGGGTCAAATGTCTCAGGTCATTTCTCTCAATATATAAAGAGTTAGAAGTCCCCCGAAATACCAAATCGAAGGTCTACGAGTCTAGTTTCCAACGCACAAAACCTCACGTCCAACTGATCTCGGAGTAAAAGGTTATGACTGTTTTATCGCGGACTATCTGGCAGAAAATGGATTGCGAACCGGGTCGGTTAAACTCGATTTAAAGCCTCAAATTCACGTTTTAAAATGCCGTTTCAGTTCTGAAACAGTGAGAAAACATAAGGGAGGGTTCCAAGAGAGTTCTTGAGTATCGAAATCGCGCGTATATTTGAAAATATTTTATTTAAAAGTTGAATTTGGTAAAAATTATATTATTATTACCTTTTTAAAATATTTTAAAGGTTTATGAAAAATATTTTTGTTATGATATAATGATATATGTATTTATTTTATAAGGTTTTTATACATTGTAATATTTTAACGGAGATAGTAAATTTAGTTATGTTGAAATATATTATTATAATATAGTAGGTTTTATTCGAAATAATTTTCTATGAATTATGGTATATTTAAAAAGTTATATATATTTTACCACGAGCTTATGCAATACCCGAATATTTATATAACGGAAGGGGTGACGAGGTGTTAAATAACCCCCACTTCCACGTGGAAGTGGAGGGGAGGGACACCCAAGGTGGTAAGCTGCCAAATGTCGACAAACAATGGCAATTGCTGCCTACTCACTTAAGCATTTGAGCAAATTACAAATTGAACAAATTGAAATGTTAATTGCTGCCATTCACTTAAATAATTGGAACAATTGCTTGCTAGTTGCTGCCACTAATGTTTAGCATGCCATACCATTTCATATGTTTCCACATAAGGAAATTTTACCCACCCATTTGTTAAACTCACGTTATTTTGGGTGCAAAAATTGCCATAGTATATCATTCATTTGTCACGTTAAAAGTTGATTCCAATAAGCAAGATCTTGATAAACTATTGGATCACCAAAGAGAAAATCAATTATCTACGTCAAGTTATTCAAGCCCAAATCCGATTCCGATTTAGTTTTGGATTTTCTCGGAGTGGTTCGAGCTTGGACATCGTTGTTCTAGCAGCTTGTCATCGGACGACAGGTAGGTTACGGTTTATCTTCCCTAGACTCCGCATATATAGGATAAAATTGTATTAATGGGCATCCTTGGGTTGGTTATTAGGTTGGTACCACAGACCTCGACCGCTTTATTCATGTCCGCCTACCTTTGTTCCTCCGTTGCTTGTAGTATTTGCCGATATATTTTATTTACCCTTGTGGTCCTGTGAGGCCTTGTTGACTCTGGAACATAGAAGGTGGGATTTTGGAAATGTCCGCGAGTCCCGGGCATAGAATTATCCTTCTAGGCTGGTTATGCTTGCTGAGTAGTTGTGGGCCTGTGCAGGGTCGATAGGTTGATTGTGAGCTGCGGGGCAGCTATTGTGTGTGATCATACCATTTCCATGCATATAAAGAGGTTTTATCCATGTTTTACTGTGGTTTTGGCTTCGGGCCTACTGGCACTGTTTTCTAAACCTTGCATGGCCCGAGGGGCCCATTTTTGATGGAAATGATTTGGAAATGGTTGATTTCACTTGTGGAGATTTTTGGGCAAGAAAGTAAAATTATGTTTAAAATCATCAGTTTTATGATTATCGCTAGACTCGGCAGGGCCGGGGTGCTAGTTGAGTTTTCTTGTTACTTGAGATGATTTTAGCCTCGGTTGGACCGAGCACCTTAGATGACTTTTTACTGTTTAGACCCGGCGACGCCCGGGCACCCTTGGAGGGGTTTTTGAGATATTTTCCTACTATTTTTAGTCCTGGACAGGGTCTGGGCATGCATATTCGAGACTGGGTCTCTATCTTGATATCGAGACTGGGTCTCTATCTTGATACATGTTCTGATACTGAGTTGTAGTATGGGGTCTGGGACCTCCATGGACCTTGCTATCCGGGCCAGGGGCTACGGGCTGCGTGTGCCGGAGGAGGGGTATACGATGGAGTAGAGGTATACGGGCAGAGTCCTTCCATGGAACCTACCTGCTGGGCCGGATCGGCGCCGGAGGAGGTACATACAGAGATACTATGGCACTTGAGATCTTCATGCATCATATCATTCATGGTTCGAGGTTCCACCCTTGTTTGTTGTTTGCTGATTGTACGCTCCGGTAGTATGGAATGCCGGAGGGTTTGTTTTCACTTGTTTGTGTTCCTCGGTTGTATGGGCGGCCGGGGGACTGTAGGTAGACTTTTGCTATTTTACTTACAGAGTTGTTCTCTATTAGGGATGAGTATGAGATTGGTTACTGCTAGACTGTTAGTTCTGGATTTGAGATTGTTATGCTTAGTTGGGTTGATTCATGTCTTGAGCATGCCTATTATTACTCTTTCTCTCTTCTTCTTACACTTGAGGTTACCGGTATACCGTCCATTTCGTAAACTTATTTGTATACACTGTTGTTGCAAGGACCCCAGGTGCGTTATTTCTTACTTTCACCTGTGCCTATGGTGTGTATATTCTGCTTACTAGCCTCATATGTGGTTCTGTTGATTTCCCTCTGGGCTAGTTCCTGTGTACCTTTCGTTGATTTCTGTGACTGCTTGCTTCTATTCTGTCTATTACTACACTTTTATCTTATATGTTCCCAGTCGGCCTATGATACCTACTGGGTACCTTATGCTTCGCATTTGGTGCTCACCCCTACCCCTTGCATCTTTGGGTGCAGATCCTAGCGTGGGCCATCGCCGTTATGTCGCTGTGATTCGTGCTTGGAGATCTGTTGCGGACTACTTTAGACTGAGGGTGAGCTCTTGGCGATTGGAGCTTAGCTTTAGTTTATCTTTTGCTTCATGTACTCTATTACCATTCAGAGACATCTGTATATATTTTTTTGGATTATTTGCACTCCATGTATGTAGTTTGGGCTCTATACTATGATACCAGGTCTTGGGGTTTGGTTTAGTTTCCGCATATGTATATATTTATAGTCCTTTTATCTGTTCTCTTCGTCTTGTTCTCTTATTTGTTAGATAGTAGCCCATTACTAACTGTTCTGGGCTACGGGGATTGGTTCACCTACCGGGGGTTGTAGGTGAAATCATGACCGAGAAAATTGGGTCGTGACAATAGTGGTTATGTGGAAGGAGGATTTTCTCAAGTTGAATGACTTCTCAGTCACTGCCCAAGGTATCCATATCCTAATTAAGGTTAGTCATTACCCTCTTCCCTTGTTATTTTAAGCTATTTATGCTAGTCTTGAATTTAGTGCTAGGGTACAGCTTTGGGAAGACCTTTGAACTATTTCTCAAACCCATAAAGGGGAATGGTTGATTGAAGGAGACTTTAATAAAATCCTCCAAGCTAAAGATAAGCTGGGTGGGGTGGGGATTAACACTAACAGGACCAACCTTCTTAGACAGTACCTTAACCAATGCGGTATGGTGGACCTAGGGTTTAAGGGTTGCAAATACACTTAGACCAATAAAAGATGCCACAATAGGCAAAACCTTATTTTTGAAAGACTTCATAGGTGTGTTTCTAATGATTCTTGAATAAAATACTATCTAGAGACTATTGTAACACACCTCCCCAGAACCATGTCTGACAATTTCCCCATCATGGTATCTGATAAGTTGGTATTCTACCTACTTATTTAGCTTCTAATCTTATTCCTTTCCTAGTATAAAGTGGATAAATAGTGCAATTTGACACAAATTTCTACTAATTTACAGGTTTATGTGTTTTAGAAGTGTTCGGAAAAGATTCGAGTGAAAAAAAATCAAATGGGAGCTAAAAGCAGCTGTTGATCACTAACACAAAGTTACTCATCGCGACTGCAAGAGTAAATCATGCAACTGTGATGTACAAGGAAGAAGTCAGAACTACGCGACTGCGAGGTTGAGACCACGTGACCGCGTGGAGAGAAAATACAGAACCTTGCAATTATGAAGCATGATCACACGACCGCGATGAAGGCGTCTTCAGCTGCAAGACAGATTTGGAAATTCCCACTTTTGGAAACCCCAATTGATACAAAAGACTCCTCATCCATTTTGGAAGATATCTTTGGCCATTCTCACAACTTTTGGCAAGCTTGGAGAGCAAGTTCATCAACCAACACCATAGGAGTGAATATTTGGATGCTCTTTATTGTAAAATCTTTAGTTTCCATTCTTCAACTCTTGCTCTTAATTGCTATTTTATTGGTGTAATTGTTGAATTGATATTTGGGTTGTATTAGAGATAATACTTGTTTGGGTATTGAATTCATATATAGATTTTGCTCTTGTTTGATTATTTGGGTCTATTGAATCCTCCATTGCTTGAATTTATAGTCAATAGTTGCAAACATGGACTTAGCTTTATAATTTGGGATTTTGCTTGAGAAAGGATTTCCTTAAATTCGGGAAGATTCAATAGTGGGGATTTGGGGGTTTCCACTCTATACCAGGGCTAGAGAGAGTTTGGTTGCTGGAAACTCCCATCTAAGAGTTGGGGTTATAGATAACCCAACTCACCCAAGTTAAATTGGTTGGTTATTGCTTACTCGTGGTGGTTTGAGATAACACACAAGATATATGCTTGATTGGTTGAAAGACGGTTAGGCATAACTTTAGCCAAGACTACCCACATGTTAATCGGGTGCAAGTCTTGTGATTTGAATTCCCATTCCCAAGTATCCCTTGTTGTCCTTGCTTGGTGAAAGCAAGATGAAAGCCGTTGATCAATATATCTTTTACTATCCTAACCCCCCCTTTAGATATTGTTTCCCTTTTTGTTAATTGAACTTTAATAAGTTGCTCGGATTCTTTATTAGCTCGATCGTGACTACATTATTCTCTGTTGGTACGACCCCGACATCTGTTGGGAATATAAATGTGTTTTTCTCTGATGATCGCCATGACCTCTAACTTGGGGAGAATAATTTGAGCGTTATCAGTATCTATGTCTAGAAGACCTCCCCCTACCAACAAAGTTTTCAAGCTAGAACCCATATGGTGTGGGCATCCTGACTTCCCTAGCTTAGTGGATAACTGTTTTACTCCTCCTAATTTTTTGACCAAAGCCATAGAGTTATTCCAAAAGGAAGCTACTACTTGGAATAAGAATATCTTTGGTAACATTTTTCATAAAATGAAGAAAATCCGGTCTAGGCTAGATGGTATTCAAAAATCCCCAAACTACCATCATAACCCTTTCCTCCAAAATCTAGAAAATTCTCTCCTCTGTGATTACAATGATCTCCTCAAGTGTAAAGAAGAATTCTGGAAAACCAAGTCGAGAATAAATTGGCATAGTGAAGGAGATGCTAACACCAAGTTCTTCCACACCTCAACCATTTAATAGGAGAAGAAGAAATATGATCACCTCCATTTCAGATGAGGCTGGTAACATGCTACACGATAGTCAGCACATTACTAGCCACATCTTTGAGTTCTTCAATAAGCTCTACACCATTGAGCATCACTATTCTCTGCTTGGCCATTCTACCAATCTTGGGCCTGAACCTCCGCTAAGTGAGGCTACTAGAACTATCCTGGATACACCCCTTAGAGAGGCTGAAATCTTTAATGCCTTTAAATCCTTCAGGCCCCTCAAGGCTCCAGGCCTTGATGGCCTCCACCCTATGTTCTACCAAAAGTACTGGAACTCTGTTGGACCTAAGACTATTTCCTTCTGCAAAAGTGTCTTTGAAAATGCTTGCATGCCTAATGACACTAACACAACTCTGCTCTATCTAATTCCCAAGTGTGACAATGCCTTTACCATGAAGAATTTCAGCCCCATTGGCTTCTGTAACACCACCTACAAATTTGTCACTAAAATCATGGTGAACAAAATTAAACCCCACCTTGATCATATCATTGGACCTAGTCAGGCCATCTTTCTCTCTGGAAGAAGAGTTGATGACAATGCCATCATTGTCCAAGAATATATCTCCCATTTTAGGAAAATTCAAGGGAAGAACTCCAACATGATCCTTAAGATTGACCTGGAAAAAGACTTTGACAGGCTAGAATGGTCCTTCATAAGAGACACTCTTGCCTACTTCCAATTTCCTCCTAAGCTCACCAAGCTGATCATGTCATGTGTTCCCACCAGCTCCATAGCTATTCTGGTCAATGGCAATTCAATTGACTACTTCATGCCTACCAGAGGGATTAGACAAGGTGACCCCATCTCCCCTACCTTTTGATCCTTTGCATGGAAAGATTGTCTAGAGTTATTGAGGACCTTGTTAGGAGAAAAAACTGGACCCCTATCAGTGGTACCACCTCTTTCCCTAAACTCTCAGATCACTTCTTTGCTAATGACTTGACCCTCTTAGCTAGGGCAAATTCTACCAATTGCTCCACCATCAACAGTGCCATTACCAACTTCTGCAAAACTTCTTGACAAAAGGTTAACCTTTCCAAGTCTAGAATTGTTTTCTCTAGAAACTGTTCCATGGAGCAAAAAGATGCCTGCTCTACAAGTCTCAACATTTGACCCTGCTCTAAATTTGGGAAATACCTTGGCTTCCCAATCTTCCATAGAAAGCCCATCAACAGAGACTTCCAATTCATTCTGGAAAACGTGAATAACAGGCTGGCTGGGTGGAAGTCTAAGTGCCTTAACATGACTGGAAGATTAGTTTTTGCTAAAGCTACTCTCAGTAGCATGCCCACTCATATTATGCAGTATATTAAGCTCCCTGCCAAGGTCCCTACCTCATTAATAAAGCTCAGAGAGACTTTGTCTAGGGCTCTTGTGCTGAGAAGAGAAAGCTCCATATCCTTACTTGGGACACCATAACTACTGCCAAGGAAGCAAGAGGCCTGGGAATGCAAAAATGCAAGCTTAAAAATGAAGCCATGCACGCCAGCCTAGCCTGGTGTTTGTTCAAAAACCCCAACAACCTTTGGGGTAGAGTGCTTCTCACCAAGTACTATAACCCTCATAGTCCTAGTTGTAACACTCCAAATCCAAAGAGGCGCGACTAGCACATGGTGCCACACCTGATCGAGCAAACCTAGAGAAACTAATAAAAACCAAACCAAACAACACTGGTGGACCATTAAGACCAAGCCAAGAAAAATGAAATGCAACAGAAACAATTTGAAATACAACCAAAATATAATACAAGGCCAATCGGGCCGCAACTAACTACCAGACCGACAATAAATATCTACAAGCCTCTAAGATGAAAAATTGCAAACCAGAAGTCAGGACATGGCCCCGACATACCCGTTACCGATCTAAAGCTAATAAAAACTCTAGATTTAGAAACTCTGGTAAAAATAGAGCTTACCAACCATTAACTAAACTCGATCACACGCAATGAGGACCACTGTCTACTTTATAACCTGAAGGTAAGAATGCAGCGCCCCCAGACAAAGGGGAAGTCAGTACAAAAAAATGTACTGAATATGTAAGGCAACAAAATAATAGAAACAACACAACCCAAAACTAAAATCACAATATGAAGGAAGTTTAAATAGAAACCCTTACAGCATCCCAACCACAACATGTATAGACACAACTCCATCCCAATACCACCTTACCTTCCCCTACTCCAAGCCCCATAATAACCACAACCTCGGCCACACATCGTCTTTCAAACTCAAGATACAGCTAACCAGAACAATCATAACATAGAAATGTAATACAAGACAAATAACACAATATAAAGGCTCAACCTGCGGAACAAACTAATGCCTTATGGGAGAGCAATACACAAGGGTGGCCATGCGGAAAAATACTCACGCCTTACAGGTCCTCATAATATAATGGGCTCGACCATGTGGAAGGGTCTCACGCCTTACAGGTCCTTACAGAGCCACGGACTCAACCATGCAAACAAGTCTCATGCCTTACAGATTTTTGTGAGCCCTCCAGGAAATCACAATCATGAAATACAATAAAACATGATACAATATTCAATACACAATATAATACAATACAATACATGCTCTAAGGTATCCCATAAATATCCAAGAACCACAGTACATCCTCCATACCACAACCATAACACCATGATAAACCCGACCATCACTATCCTCTGATAACCATAAAGATACACCACATCCTTTCAACTTAACACTAAACAAAGATCACCAATTATGAGTTTTAACAAGAATAACACCAACAATAATTTAGAGACATCTAGAAATTGACTCTTCGATAGCATGCTAGACACGAAGATTTCAAATCATAAGGAATCATGCCAAAAAAGAAAGGAATAGCCTTGACATACCTAGAATCTGAGCTACAATAACTTGATGTAGATAATTGGGTTTTTTTTAATACTCAAATAAATCATCAAAACTAGTTTTTCCTACCAAAATTTCTTTCAAGTATAAGTATGTATCTGGGCAACATGTTATAGAGTAGATTTGTATATGGAACTATCCGTAATTTAAAAATATCAACTGAAACAAAGCTTCCATATGAACTGAAACAATTCAAATTTTAATTTATAAAGGTAAAAAGTTGGATCAAAAGCAACTTGCTTGGGCAATAAATATATATACCTATAAGTACAATGGGAGAAATAGGTGGCTTTATCTTTTAGGCTTCTTATATAAACAAATGTTATAGTCCAAAAATTAAATATTATACAAGTAAAGGCCCACAACTAATTTCTATAAATAAAATGTATCAATTGCTAACTTCATTCCACCACATTAATGAATGGTGTTGTACACACCCTCCACTTCCACATGGAAGTGGAGGTGGCTCACCAATCTCATTTTTATTCCGCTATGTAGGCACTCGGGTATTACGTAAATTTGTGATAATATTTATATAAATTTTTGAATATATCACAATTAATAGAAAAATATTTTTAATAAAACCTATCTCATACAACAATAGTTTTTCAACGTAAATAGGCTTGTTATCTTTGTTAAAATATTAACAAATTATAAATCTTTTATAAGATAAATACATAGGCGAATATATCGTTACTAATAATTTTTCATAGTCGTTTTAAGATACTTTAAAGAAGTCAATAAGAATGGAACTTTTTACCAAATTCTAATTTAAATGAAATATTTTGAATACGCGCGATGTTAATAAAATTCTCAAATTTAGGGTCGTAAGCCTTTGATATGGGATAGAGGACAACCTTAAGACACCTGGGGTGTTACACTAATGGCTGTAGGAACATTGTTTCTAGGACATGGAAAAACATCAAAGAGGGTTGGGAAAACTGTCGAAAACACATTGCCTAGAAAGTTTACCAGGGTAACAAAGTCAGCTTCTTAGAGAACAGTTGGATACCCCATATGGGGAGCATTAGGAGTGTCATCGATGGACCCCTAAATATTAGAGATAACATTCTCAAAGTTGAAGACCTCTACCTTAATGGAAGATGGAATCTAACTGATATCTCCTTTGAACTATCATGTAACTATCTAGCTGTGCCCGAAACCTTTACCATGCCATGCAATAGTACCTCTCCTAACTTTCCCCATTGGGCCCCCTCTAAAAGTGAACTGTTCTCTACAAACAGTGTTTATGAGTGCATCACCAATAGGAATACCAAGTCCACTTACACCCAATGTGAGCATGACTTTCGATGGATTTGGAAAACTCAATCCCTCAATAAGTTTAAAAACTTTCTATGGCTGATGCACCATAAAAGGCTCCCCACCAATTCCTACCTTAACATGATAGTTCTCAACATCCCCCCCTGCCTGTCACTACTGTGGTGACCCCAAAGAAGACATTGAACATATTTTTTTTTAAATGTACTAATGCTGCTACATTCTGGGATAACATCTTCAGGGCTAGGACCCATAACCTCACCCCTGACATCAAGGGCATTAACATCACAATTGGCTCCAACATTGGACCCTTTTGAGAAGTAAAGCCTTCAATGGCTTCATAAATTGGGACATTCTTCTCCTGCAATGCATGTGGAGCATTTGGTTGACTCGCAACAATAACTTGTTCAATGATAAAAAAGATCTCATTCCTTATAAATAAACAATTAGTCATGCCACTGAGTACCAACTCTTAATAAAAAAGCACCATGCGAAGTTTCCTACGGTCACTATTAAGGTTAGATTGAACCCCCACCACAAGGATCTTATATGCTTAACTTTGATGGTTCTATAGTTATGAGCCCTGGGAGGAGGGGAATGGGGGGGAATCTTTCTAGACCAGCAAGGACACTGGATTGTAGGATACTCATAAAGTACTCCCCTAAAGACCACTATGTTAGCAGAACATCTAGCTCTTAGAAGGGGCCAGTGTATCGCTGCCTACCAAAACCTCACTCCCTTAATTATCAACACTGACTCTATGAAGCAAATCGCTATGTTGGAAAAGGACCAGCCATTGTATACTAATATTATCTTTGAGTGCAAGTCCTTCATCAGGAAATTGGGAGCAGCTACGCAAATGCATATCTTTAGAGATCAAAATCGAGTAGCAGAGGTGCTTGCAAAAGAAGGATCAAGAAAGGAAGTTTTTTGTGATGCAGACTTAGTTTTAGTTCCTCCATTGTGTGCTATTAGAGTTTTTGAAGCAGACAAATCAGGAACTACTTTTAATCGTTCTTTTACTATCTTCTATTTCCTACTAGGCCGGGATGTGACCCAGCTAACAAACTTACAGCCCACTTGCATGACTGCAGGTCATGCTCTGCCCTATCTTTGACTATTAATATAAAATACATATTACAAAAAAATAGCGTTCCTCTAGCGCCGATGGCGCTGGCCTACGTCCAGCTTTATAAAATTCCCTTTCTTCATTTTTCATCATTCATTTCACAAATTTCCCAACTCCACACTCATTTTCTCTCAACCCAAATTGCTCATATCAGTCCTAAGTCTTGGGGATTTCATTTAGTTGGCAGATTTTATTTCTCTCTCGTCATTTGGTAAGTCTCTTCCTTCCTCAATGTTGCTTCTTCTCCATTTGCAAACCTCCATTGCTGTGTTTTCTTAAAGCTTGGGTTTTCTTTGTTGAAGCTTCCCATTTGGGTTCTATTGTTTGTGAACTCGAGGAATTCTCCTCGATAGCTTCTTTGTCTCATCATGGTAAGTAAACTCTTGATTTAACTTCCGGTTTTTACTCTTAAATTCCATCGTTAATTCCTTATTTAGAGGGCTATTTTGAGCCCTTTTTCTTGGCCATATCCGCTTAAATCTTGAACATGCATCCCTGGGATTGTTGTGGTCATCAACTTCTTTTTGTTTCCGATTTTGCATTATGGACCCCGCAGGACTACTTTTGACCCGAGTATAATTATAGCAATATTGGTATCGTTTGCTTTATTTTGACGAGTAGAATATAGTTTTGTTTGTGTTTTTGCAAATTAGGGCTTCTCGGATTAGTTTGAGCTTGGAAAATATAGTTCCAGCAGCTAGTTGTCGTACGACACGTAGGTTATGATTTTCCCTACCTAGACTCTGTGTATATAGGCTATAACTACATTAATTAGCATCCTTGGGTTGGTTTTCTAGGTTGGTACCCTCAGACCTTGTCCACCTCTTCTGTCCATTTATTTCATGCATTATTTGTAGTATTCATTATAGTGTTGTAGTATTACCTTTGTTGCCCCGTGTGGCCTTTGTTTATGCCTCTAAACCATAGACGGTGGGATATTTGGGAATGTCCGTGAGTCCCGGACATTGAGATGTTACTTTAGGCTAGATTATTGTGCTGTAGAACTGATTATGCTTGTGTAGGGCCGATAAGATTGTTTGTGAGCCATTGGGATAATCTATTATTTCTGAGCATATCATTCATGCAAAGGATTTTCTGCATGTTTTACTACTGATTTGGATTCGGGCCTACTATAAATGGTTTTCTACAGTTTGCATGGCCTCGAGGGCCCCTTTTTGGTAAAATGATTATGAAAGGGTTTTTGGAACTGATTTTTATTAAACCTCTTTGGGTAAAGAGGATATTATGATGATTTTACCATAGGTTTTCACACTGATACTAGACTCGGTTGTGCCCGAGTGCTAGATAAAATTTACTATGTATTTAGACCCAGATATGCTTCGAGCATCCTTTATGAAGGTTATTGAGACTTAAATACTGACTTAGACCCGCATAAACTTTGGTCATCCTTTGATGGGGTTTTTGAGATCACAACTACTATTTTAGACTTGGTTTGATTTTGGGCACGTACTGTGAGATTTTGATTATTGATCAAAACCTAGATACACTTTGGGCAGTTGTACTATTGAGATTTGCAATTAGTGTATGGTCACGAACCTCTATGGACCCTGCCAATCCAGGACCAAAGTCTACGTGCCTCTATTGGGCCTTTTAGTTACTAGAAGGGGTAAATACGAGTTACTATTACACTAGTTCCATAACATCATCATCATCATGTATATTTCATTTAGATTCCACCCTTGTTCGTTGTTTGCTCAGTGTACGGTGCAGTAGTATGGGATGTCAGAGGGTTTGATTTCACTTGATTGTGTTCCTCGATTGTATGGGTAGCCATTGGGACTGTAGGTAGATTATATTACTCATGTCGTATCATAGACCTTGTTATGGCCTTCATTTCTTGGTGGTTTAGTGGTTTTTAGCCTGTTGAGGCTCTGATTCTTGGACTTTTAATTATTGATGGACTAGTGGTCCCTATATTATTGATGGACTATTTATGTGGCCTTCTGAGTATTTATGGGTTAGCTAATCCTAACCTTTTCATGGTTCTGATTGGTGGTTTTGGTTCTTGTGGCTTAGTTTATTCCATCCTAGGGTTGTAATTATGGGATTGCTATCTGATTTCGTTTATCTTGAAATGGTGTTTAAGCATGATTTCGTTAGTTATATAGCTCTAGTTTGATTAAGTTTACTTGCTTTCCTTCATTCCCTTTTTACTTGAGGTTAATGCTATACCGCCATTTTCTTAAGTCTCTCATATATATATTATTGTTGCAAGGACTCGAGGTGTGTTCTTCTTTCCTTCACCTGTGTTCTGTGTTATATATATCTTCTGTGGCTAGCATAGCTTGTTTGTAATCCTTGTTGATTTCTATTCGTGCTAGTTTCCATGTGCTTTCTCTATTGCTTTTATGACTGCTTCTTTGCTATCTACTAATTACTATTTTTGTATCTTATATGCGCTCAGTCGGCCGATGATGCCTACTGGGTACCCGTTGCTTATCAATTGGTGCTCATACCACCTGTCTGTATCTTTCTGGTGCAGCTATTAGTGTGAACTTTCGCTATTGATTACATGGAGACTTCTACAACTTGGATATTCGAGATTAGGGTGAGCTCATGCCGATCGAGGCTTGACCACAACAAGTCTATACTCAACGGCCTAGACTCCAACCCATCGAACCAACCCACCAGCAATCTGTAATGCGTACCACACAACGCCTCAAAAGGTGCCATGTTGATGCTCGAATGATAACTGTTATCATATGCTAACTCTGTTAATGACACATATTGATCCCAAGAACCTCCAAAGTCAAGATCACAATACCGTAACTTATCCTCCATGACCTGAATAGTCCTCTCAGATAGGCCATCTATCTGAAGGTGAAATGCAGTAATAAACTGAATCTTTGTACCTAACTCTCGCTGAATAGTCCTCAAAAACTGAGATGCGAATTGAGTGTCGTGGTATAAAATGATAGAAACTGGGACCCCATGCAAATGAACAATCTCACTAAGGTAAATCTGAGCCAACCTCTCTGCACTGGAGGAAGAATGGACCATCAAGAAGTGTGGAGACTTAGTCAGCCTATCAATAATTACCCAAATAGAGTCAAACCCTCAAGAGGTGCATGGCAACCAAACTATGAAGGTCATAGTAATTCGTTCCCACTTCCACTCGAGAATGGGAAGTCTCTACATCAATCCACCAAGTCTCACGTGCTCCAACGTAACTTGCTGACAGTTCAAGAATCAAGATACAAACTATACTATGTCCCACTTCATACCACTCCACAAGTAAAGATGCCTCAAATCTCTATACCTCTTAGATATGCCAGGATGGATGGAATATCTAGTACAATGTACCTCACGGAGAATCCACTGAATAAAATCCCCAACTCTTTAAACACAAAGATGACTATCAAACCTCAGAATGCCATCAATATCTAAAGTAGTTCGGCAGGCCTCACCAAGAGAAACTTGATCACGAATATCACATAACCGTTAATCCTTAAATTGACGACTCTGAATCTGGTAAACCAATGTAGAGCGGACCTCAACACTGGCAAGAACCCTGCTAGAATCTGACAAGTCAAGCCTAACCAAATGCTTAGACAAGAACTGCATGTCCAAGGCCAACGGTCGCTCTTAAAGAGAAAATAAAGCTAGGCTTCCCATACTCACATTGTTCTAACTCAAGGCATCCGCTACCGCATTTGCCTTGCCCAGATGATACAGAATAGTGAAGTCATAGTCCTTCAGTAACTAAATCCATCTGCACTTCCTAGAGTTCAGCTCTCGCTGACTCGTGATGTACTGAAGACTATGGTGATCGATGAAGATCTCACAGTGAACCCCATATAAGTAGGGCCTCCAAATCTTGAGCGCGAAGACTACCACCACCAACTTTAAGTCATGAGTAGGGTAGTTGTGCTCATGAACCTTCAGTTATCTCGATGCATAGGGTATAACACGAACCAGCTGCATCAACAGACAATCAAGACCAACCCCTGATGCATCACAGTATATTAAGAAGCCCTGACCCTGTACTGACAATGTTAACACTGGAGCTGAATTCAGTAAGGCCTTAAGCCTCTGAAAATTATTCTCGCACTGATTCGACCAGTGAAATGGAACATCCTTCTTAGTTATCCTAGTCAAAGGTGCTACTATAGGAAAAAATCCCTCGATGAACCTCCTATAGTACCCTGCTAACCCAAAAAAGCTGTAAATCTCTGTAGGAGTAGTAGGTATTACCCAATCACAAACTAATGAATTCTTCCCTGGGTCCACTCTAATCCCATCCTTAGATACCACGTGTCCTAAGAATGCTAAAGACTCAAGGCAAAACTCGCTTTGAGAACTTGGAATAAAGCTGATGATCTCTCAAAGTCTAGAGTATAATCCTTATGTGTTGCTTATGATCCTCCTCATTCCGCAAGTATATCAAGATGTCATCGATGAAGACTATCACAAATGAGTCCAAATATGGTCTGAGCACCCTGTGCATCAAGTCCATGAAAGTTGCGGTGAAATTAGTCAACCCAAAAGACATCACCAGGAACTCATAGTGGCCATAACATTTACTGAATGTTGTCTTAGAGATTTTCTCTGCCCTAATCCTCAATAGGTGGTAGCCTAACCTCAAATATGTCTTTGATAACACGACTGAACCCATATGCTGATCAAACAAGTCATCTATGTGTGATATCAGATACCTATTCTTCAAAGTCACCTTATTCAGCTGTCGATAATTAATACACATCTGCATCGACCCATATTTCTTCTTCACAAATAGAACTGGAGCACTCTAAGGAGACATACTCGGCCTAATAAAACCCTTAGCTAATAAATCCTGGAGCTGATCCTTAAGCTCTCTCAACTCAGGTGGAGCCATACGATACAAAGTAATAAAAATGGGCCTGGTGCCCGGCTCTAACTCAATAGCAAAGTCAATATCTCTCTCAGGTGGAAGACCTGACAGGTCAGTCGGAAACACATCTTGGAAATCTCTAACCACATGAACCAACTTAGGAGAAAAATTGTCGACGCTATCATCTCGGACATATGCTAGATAAGACAAACACCCACGAGAAATAAAATTCCTAGCACGAAGGAAAGAAATGAACCCAGATAGTGCGCGGTTGATAGAACCCTACAACACAACCGGGGATACATCGGGCACGACTATGGTAAAGGTCTTGGCATAACAATCCAAAACCACTCGGTGAGGGGATAACCAATCCATACCCAGAATCACATAAAATCTAGCATGTCTAATATTATCAAATCACCCCAGGTCTCCGAATCATTAACAGAAATCATGCATGATCTCACAATCTGATCCACTACTAAAAAATTTCCTACTGCGGTGGAAACAAATACAGAATTCGATAATAGCTCACTAGCAAACTCCAAACAAGGAACAAAGTAGGCAAATAGATATGAACACATAGATCCAGGATTAAACAAAGCTAAAGCTGACTAGCTGCATATAGAAATCATACATGTGATCACTACATATGAGGCCTCTACCTCCGGTCTACTAGGGACAAACTAAAACTGACACTGACCTCGACCTGACTGACCACCATCCCTACCACCTGTCCTGCCATGGTGGGCACCACTTCGAATGTGAACACCACCTTCTCTAACTGGTGGTTGCACTGCTTTAAGAGGTTGAGCTGGTGGAACCCTACTGGGGGCACTCTCTATCATAATGGCCATTGACACTGCACTTATAATAAGGCCCTGACGGCCTACCCTGCTGGGAAGAACTAGCTAAACTTGTGTAGCCACCACGGCCTGATGCCGTAATAGTTGTACCCCTTACTGACTGACCATTATAACACTGGTGACTGCTCTGACCCTGCTCTAACTGAGGCCCACCTGATGCTTGAAAGGATGCCTGAAATGGCCGGTTAGACCTACCCTGATGATGCTGTGGCTGATACCCTCGGCCCCAGTGGCCTGGATCCCTACCACTATAACGGGAACCACAATAGATGCCCTATTATCATGGCCTCTTATCTCTAGCCCCCGTATCATGATGGTGTAAATACTCTATAGTACGAAAATGATCTGTGATGTCCTGGAAGGATCCCCAACTGGCAATTAGTACCTCAGCAGTCTGCCTAAGCTCTATCCTCAAAACCTAAACAAACCAGCGAACTCTGTCTTGCTCGGTAAGAATGATCATAGCCCTAAATGGAACCAGCTAGTGAAAATAGGTCTCGTACTCAGATACGGACATAGATCCCTGCATCAATCTAGTGAACAACTCTCTGCAACACTCAAGATTAATTTGAGGTAAGAACTTGGCCATAAAGGCCTTATAAAACTCCCTCGAAGTCAATTGAGAAGATGTAGACGGTCTCCATGCATCCTGGGTCCTCCACCATAACATAGTTGGGCCCTCCAGCTGATAAGTTGTATAAACAACTCCATGAGTCTCCAACAACACCAAATGATACAACATCTCCTCACAAGTAGATATAAATTCATGTGGATCCTGACCAAGAGTACTAGAAAATTTAGGCGGCGCCAATCTCAGAAATCTACCCAAAGCCTTCTGCTCTGTCTCGGTCATAACTGGGCGAGGAATAAGAGGATGTGCAATAGAAGGTACTAGAAGAACCTCAGCACAGGGATCCGCAGTAGTAGGCTACACTCCTAAACTTTGAACACCCAGGGCTGCCCCCTGAGTGGATTTTTGTGCTACATCTAAAGGCTGATCCTTAATCATACCCAACAACTGAAGAAGTAAACCTTGAATATCTAACAAAGGAGCTGGGGTTGGTGTAGATACAGGTACTGGTGCCGGCCCTGGTGATACCTGGGCTATCCCCTGTTCCACGCGCTTCTTCTCTCGGACTATCTCAGGCTCAAACTCAGCCTCAGGAGCCCTAACTGGTCCCGTTGCTCGGGCACATCCCTGACCTCTACCTTTATGACCACCCTAGCCCCTAGTTAGAGTCGGGTGTGTTGGGGTCAAAGGCTCATCCTCGCTCTCTACCAAAGACCTCATACGAACCATCAACGGAAGAGTGAACAAGAACAAGTGAGTTTGAAGGAAACTATCTAGGATAAGAAGGATGATATAGAAGCAAGAAAAGAGTCATTTTTCCTAAGATGCCACTGTTGCCTCACAAAGATTGAGTACGGACGTCTACACCCCGATCCGCAGGACTCTACTAGCCATTGGCACCAAAACCATGACACCGATGAACATGGGCTCTGATATTGACCTGTCATGACCCAATTTCTCAAGTCATGATGGTACCTACAACCCTCCTATAAGCGTACAAATACCCGTAGCTTGGAACGATTAGTAATGAGATACTATCTTACAAGCATACGGAAGAAGTAATATTTAAGCAGAAGAAAGAGATAGAGTAAAGAAATGAGAAACAATATTATATATATATCAGAAAGCTAAACCATCTCATGAACTGGTATCACAGTATAAGAGTCGCTACTACATAAAAATAGTACAAGAGTCCAAAAGAATATATATACATCTGTCTCTGAATAACAAAAGAGTACATAATACAAAAAAGGAGATAAAACCTAAGCTCCAATCTCTAGGAGCTCACCCTCAGTCTCGGATGATCCAAAAGCACTCAGCATGAGTCTCCACGAGTCAGCCAAACTGGCCTACACTACGATCTGCACCAGGAAGATGTAGAGTGTAGTATGAGCATCAATATCAAAGCAACAGGTACCAAGTAGGCATCATAGGCCGACTGAGTTCATATAAGATATAAAAGCAATAAATAGCAGAAAGCAAAGAAGGTAGTCACAGAAGCAAACAAATAAGTACATGGAAGCTACCACAAATAGAATACAAGAAAAAACAATCATACTCGGCTAGCTACTAGAAATATTTATCGCAAAACACAGGTAAAAGAAAGAAGAACGCACTCGAATCCTTGCAACAACAATATATAATAAAGAGAGTTTAGGAAAAAGGCGGTATATCGATAACCTCAAATAAAAAGGGAAGGAATAAAAGCATATAACATAATCATGCTTGATACAATAATACCAGCCAATTCATGCTAATAACGCAGCTCTCAAATACGAATAATCAAGTAAGAATCCAAATGTGACTATAACAAGAACTAGTACTACAATAGGATATTAATAATAAATCAACCGACAGTCCTAACGGGGGCCCATACACCCGAGGAACATATACAAGTGAAAACAAATCCTCCAGCATCCTATATTACCGGAGTGTAAACTCAGCAAGTAGGAAACAAGGTTGGAATCATACATAAATGAATGATATGATACAATAGTGTGAAAACCAGGTGTAACCGTAGTACCATATGTACCTCCTCCGACACTGATAGGCCCAGTAGGTAGGATCCATGGTAGGATGCACCTGTATACCTCAACTACACCGTATAACCCTCCTACAGCACACTTAACACATAGCCCATGGTCCAGATCAAAAAGGTCCATGGATGTCCTTGACCACATACTTAATCTCAAAATCTCATACTGAGTGTATCCAGATCCAAACCAGTAATTGAAATCTCAAAATAAGTGCCCGAAGTCTATCCAGGTCTAAATCAGTAAAACAAGTCTAAAAATCCCCATAAAAGGTGCCCAGCGTGTATCTAAGTCTAAACCAATAGTGAAAACATGTCTATCGCTCAGCTCGTCCAAGTCTAGTATCGTCTCGAATTAGTAGTAAAACATGTCTAGCACAATGGCTCAGCCGAGTCTAGTATAAGTATGGAAAATGGTGATAAATCATCCTTTAGTCTCTCTTACCCCAAGAAAATCCAAAAAAATCAGTTCTAAACCCTTTTATAACCATCTTTACCGAAAATGGGCCCTCGGGACCATGCATGTTTTTAGAAAACCATTTATAGTAGGCCCGCATAAAAAATACTAGTAAAACATGCATTAAATCTCTTTATATGGATGATAATGATATGAAAAATGCAAAAAATAGCCCAACGGTTCTAATAAACCTATTGGCCCTGCACATGCTCTAATTGCTCTGCAACATAGATAACTAGCTCTATAATCGAGATACCGATGTTCGGGACTCGTAGACATTCCCAAATAACCCATCATATATGGTCTGGAGGTATAAACAAGACCACACACGGCCGTAAGGGTAATACTACAAACTAACACGAATACTACAATGAGACGAATGAAGTAAGAGGAAAAAAAATAAAGTGGATAAGGTCTGGGGTACCAAGATAAATAAACACAACCCAAGGATTTTAATTAGTACAATTATAGCCTATATATGAAAAGTCTAATATAGAAAAGACCGTAACATACCTGTCGTCTAACTACAAGCAACTGGAACGATGATGTCCAAGGCTGAACTGCACGAGAAGTCCCAAAAAGCAATCACACTATCAAAAAGGTATCTACACGTTAAAACAAGACTAACGATACCACGCGTTCTAAGAACAAGGAGGAAGGGACTACATCGCAATTGTGAGGAGGAACCTCACAATCGCTTAGAGCAATGGGAGTTGGGTCCACAGTCCCTGCACCTCAACTGCGTAAAGGGACCGTCACAGTCGTGATGCCTAAGAGGTTGACCACCACAATGGCGATGGATTCCCTTGAGGGTGCGATTAAGGCCTGAGGCCTACACCTGCAATAATAACCAACAGAAAATCTGAAGGTAAAAAGTCTCCAGATGGGCCCAGAAGATGCATTCGAGACCTTGCACGTGTAAACAAACTATGCTAACTCACCAGAAATGGCATTCTGGACTCAGTGGAATTGACAAAATTCCCAATGGAGGTCGATTTAATAAAATATGGACCCCACACCTAAAATCAACCATCAAGCCAACTTTTCCAAAATAAAACACCAAGGCCTAAAATGAGTATAGAAGCCTCAGAACCCAAATCAAAGTTCCCTCTAGCCCAAAGTTGACATTCAGAAGATAACAGTGTTGACAGAATTTCCATTCGAGGTCGTGTTCTCCGAATGTTTACAAAAGTAAAACTTCCAAATTCAACTGGTCAAAAAACATAGAAAGCAACACAAAACTAAACTGAAAGCTCCCAGACCCCGACCAGTTGTCCAACTAGATCAAAGTTCATGCTCCAAAGCGTATGGAACTGTTGGAGTTTGATTCCAAGCACGTTAACCAAGAATTTTTATTAAAGTCAATGATATCCTAAGTTTAAGCTCTAAAATAGTAAAACGGTCATAAAGACCAAATGAACGGCTTGGGCACCGAATCACCAACCCTAGATAGACATAAAAGACTTAGGGATGCTATGGGAAATCTCTAACAGTACAAGGAAAGCATAAACATGAGAATGATTGGAAGGGTCATTACAAGGACTATGCAGCACACCACAGCGAGATTGATGAGGAGAAGAGGAAGAGGCTGTCCTAGAACCGCATGGTTGCATAGATGTGAAAGACCATAAAGGTCATGTTCGTCTATGCCGTCCCTGATCAGAAGTTTGCTTAGATGGAGCTAGAGGACATGCGGGAGTTCCCTTTCCTGAGCAACACCGAGGAAGAGGACCATACCCCCACAGCCCCTGATAGTGATGAGGCATCTGGCTAGGACCTCCCATCCCCCCTCTTTAATATGCACTATTATTGTTTTTGGGTTTACCCCTTTTGGGGCATGTACTAGACATTGCTATCCCTTTTCCTTTTCCCTTTTTAATTTGCACATGGATGCTAGTTAACCATATTAATCAAATATCCATACTAAGTTTGTTTATAATAGATTTCCATTATTTCTGCAGTTGCTCCCAGCAGAAACTAACGATTTAAAACAATTCGGTAAAGAAAAGGAAAATAGTGGAAAATAGGGCAGGGATTCTGTTCTTCCCATCCTATTATAGAAGCTTGAATGCCGCTACCATGATACTGCAATAGCGGAAAAATTATCGCTATAGCGGAATCACTGATGCAGGTCATTCCCGCTATATCAGCCCTAACGACATCAGCCTAGAAATTTTTCAACTTTTGCAAAGTCTTCTCATTGCCCATTCTTCTTTATCAACATTAACACTCGAAATTGCATTATGGCTTTAATACCACCTCAAGACCAACCCCAGCAATGCATAATTAAGAATTTACCACCACATTATCATAAAATTAGTTATGAATCACACTAGAAAGTTGTTCATAACATCACATTCCCTCTATCATATAAGAATAGCCCCTTCCCCCGTGGTTCCCAACCAATCCCGGCTGTCCTGAAACTGGAGTTTCCCCACAGTCACAAATCATTTTGTCCCCTTACCATCTTTACCAAAAGTAAGTCCATGCCCAACTTTTAGAACAAAATTTTCAGTAAAACCACATAGCAATTTATCCCTTAAAAAATCACACATAACCAAGTTATGACCTCTTCCTAACCACTAACTTCATAGTAAGGCAATCAATTACACACCACATATTCACAGTCATTCAAATGTTACAATTACACATAAGCACAATCTCAAGTTTCATCACAAAAATGGGTCCTATTTATTGTCCTTTATTCACCCCATGGATGAATGTTAGCCCGATAATCCATGCATTCATATGGCCTTTAAGGCCAGATTTCAACTGGAACCTTCTTTTTTCCAACCTCCCTTCCTTGTATCAGTCCAGCCAGGTCGACAACATTAATTTACGTCATTGAGATACCAATTGAAATCAAGAGATACCACTTGGACTAACTAATACAAGCAAGCAACAGGCCGCATGAAAGGAATGAAGGAAGTGGAACAATTTCCTAAAATTCTTCTTAGCTTCCCAAAGATTAGATGTGGACATCAACACACCAATCTGCAGGACTCTATTCGATATTTGCTCTTGCACTAGGAGATAGGTAACATAGGCTGATACCAAATTTTCACCACCCAACTACCGAGATGTGTGGGCACCAAATCTAACACCTAGATAGAAGAACCCTTACCACCTGATTTAAAATAAGTAATGTGAAAGTAAATAGAAAACATGCTATATCATCTTAATAAAAATAAAAGAATCAATCTCAACTTTGATTACAATTGAAAGTTTTCAAAAATACAACTGAACCCCTCCCTAGGAACTAGTCTAAACCGGTACAAGAACTTCTAAGAGAATGCAAAAGCTAAACAAGACACAACTCCCACCATAGGAAAGAGAGGAGTAGAAGCTGCCAGAGATCACCATCGTCTTCACCTAGGAAACATTACTTATCCTGCAACCAGACTATACAAAATGGCATAGCAAGAGTAGCATCAATAAAAACAACAAATACTGGTAGGCATCATCGATCGACCCGAATCCACCATATAATATCATATAAAAATTCATAAGAAACATACAACTTGAAGTTATACAAGCTCGGTCTTTTAGCAACAACACTTGATGCCTAGGTATAATACCCATGAACTTATACACTCTATCCCAAGTCTCCTAACCTTATGCCACTACAAACTCCACTATTAGAAGCCATTCCATCCTTCTATCCTGGTCATAACCTAACCCCCCATAACATAAGACTTCCCAAGTCTACCAATCTTACCAAACACTAGAATTACCTTACTGGTTCCAATCCCGTAATCAAATTTGCTAACTATCCCTATTAATCGGTCTATCACTCTTACTTAAGATCCTATGCCAATAACCCAAGCCCTTGACTCGTAGATAAATTAATGGACAACCTGCAAAACTCTCATTTGCCACCCTGACTCAACCACCCTACCAAACACATTACAGACCTCATTGCCAAACATGTACAGTCCAAGTCAGTGAATATAATCAAGACTTTCAGTCATCAATCCTTACTTAACAACCACATGTAATATGTCTAAGAACCACTATAACAACCTATATAAGATTTAACACACCTTTCAAGTAACATGGACCACCCAAGGATCCCTAGGACATAGTCTATGGTGTTTAACATGCAATCTCGGTCTACACAAGAACCATCCCAGCATTTAAACACACCAATCTGGTCACTCATGGACCAACATATAATAAATACATCACAATGAATAAACCCGGTTCACTCATAGAACCAAGACATAGAAAAATAATCAAATACATATCAGGCATGGTACCCGAGCAAACTATAATAGAACATGTTCTAGGTGTGGTACCCGAGCCAACTAATAGATATCTCGTACCAAGCGTAGTACCTGAGCCAACTAATAATATGTACCAAACATGGTATCCAAGACAACAAAAGAATCACAAATATCACACAATCACAACCACAACGAATATAACCCACACTTGTAAAACCAACAAGCATTTAAGACAAGTTCATTACATGAGATTTACAATCAGATATCATTTAGCATTCATTCCCTAATTCCTTAAACACGAGTTATGCAAGTAATACTAACGAAATAGTTAACATGCACACATATCATAATTTGGTTCATAAGTTAACCATCACCTACTATAATCGACCAGGTCCATTATCCCAACATTGATGACCTATCCAAAGACTAACCCCAGCCTAACTAATTAAGCATGTTTGTTTATATAACTCAATAACTAGACTTATTACAAAGTACACATACCTCCACAAAAAGTTCATCCCCTAATACCATGAACTTAGTACCTTCCCTGTTCATCCCATTTTCCTTATTCATACAAAGCCCGAGAATTCACTATGACCTAGCAATCTCCATACACATAATCATTACTAGTGCCATTAACCCATCCCACAATTTGATTACCCAAAGATTAAAAACCATAATATAACATCCATTGTCAGACATAGTGTTAATATTACCTCCCACAGTAATTTCCCACCTTAAATCAAAATAATCAGTATATTTTAGTCTTCTGGACTACGTGCCCAAAGTCCTAAGCATGAAATCTCTCGTCAATATACAATATATTATTCATTAAGAAAATAGGTCTAAACTAAACAGTTAAACCTAGCCTACCTAGATTCCTAGTAGCAACTTTAGGAGTCTTTACATGACCTTTTAGCTCCATGGAGGTAAATCTTGATGGTAAGTAGGCCTGGGATCCATGAGTTTTACCCCACCCAAGTGGGAATCGTTCCTCTCAAATGTTCCCAAGCTATGAAGTATCCTAGAAGGTTTTTTGTAACAACCCTCATCCTTATTGCAACTGAAGAGAAGAAGTCCAATTATAAAATCTGTGTTTTGGTTATTGGTTTCATCAGCCTGCTATAGCATCTTGTCGGCCGCGATTGCAATAGCGCTATAGTAGGATGATGTCAGCTCGAGTAGAATTTCAAATTCCAAAATCCTTCGTCTTGTCATGTAAAATTAAATTGATAGAGTATTTCAATACATCACATAACCCATAACGAGGTTCCTTTTAATAACGACTAAATAGGTCATTACATATTCGAACTATGTAGGGCCTGATTTCTCCTGCGTGAGATACGTAAGAAGCTTTTAGGGCCTGACCCCTATTTTTTGAGAAAATTTCATTTCCCCACTTTGACAAAGATTTCGAAATGTTCAAATGTATGATATGTAGAAATCCCACGAAATGAAGATTTGACAAGTCAACCTTCCTGATAAAACCTACTTATCCAAAATAAATGGACAAATTCATGCCCACTGAAATCTTTGAGTCAATAAATACCCGTGAATTAATTTGTCTTGATAAAAAGCAACTTTAATGTGTTTATAACAATTCTTGTGTTTCTATTTCAAGTGAAATATCTCATATTATTTATCATGAACAAAATCTAAAATGGTTTTCTTTTGAGTTATTTTCCTACATAAGTTAATAGGTACATAAACTTATCTATTTTGAAAAGCTAACTGAACATCCTTACTTCACAAGAGAAAAGTAGATAAGGATTTCTCCCCTAACCATAGATTGATGAAAGGAAAAGGAAAATGACTGGCAATACTGAGGAAACTAGGTTGATAAATATAGTTATACAAGAAATAATCCAAGTGGATTAGAGTGAGCTGATAACACAACTAATGCAAAAAAATAATGAGATCGGGGAAGAATTGCAAAAGAATAGAGAAATAACAAGGATGGCTAGTACTGCAAATTCTCCCATTCCATGCAAAATAAGGCCTTTTCCCCATCTTCCTTCTCTAAGTTCCCCAGAATTCAAACATTTTCCTACCCGCTCCATTGCACTAGCTCCCTCAATTCCTAGGCCACCCACCATCAATTTAACCACTCCAAATACATTTCATGATAGCACCTCACATTAAATATTCTCCTACTCTTATCTAGCTTGCTAACCGAAGCGATAATCCAAGTGCATACAATCCTCAAAACTTCCCTCTTCACTATCAAAACACCCCTCCAAATACCTATATTCCTCCTACGTACCAGAATAATAATGCAAATTTCAACAACCCACAAAAATTTACCTCCACATATAAAATTTCCGCTCTAAATATCCAAGACCAACCACCTACCCAAAATATGCCCCCAGCGCCCTCCATGCCGCTACACTTAAACCCCACCTCACTTTTTCAGAAAATCCCACGTTTGATAATTATGACACAAAGGAGAAGGAATGGAAGGACGTGGAAGATAATCATAATAAAAATATGATGTTAATGAAAGACGAGATTGCCAAGATCAAGGAATTGCGTAGTTTGCCCGACAAAGTGATATTCAGTTATGATAATCTTTGCATTCACCCAAATTTCAAACTACATGAAGGATTAAAAGTCCCAATGTTTGAGATTTTCATGTAATTAGAAATCCCCACAATCCATTTAAGGTGTTATTGCGACCAGATGGTAGGAGAGAGAAAAAAGGAAGCGTTACTAATGAGGAAGTCTAAGCGGCAAAGCACTAGAATGGTTTGCTTTGCCAGATTTCAAGAAATGGTCAGGATGGAGTTGCTTGGCCAAAGATTTTTCTAAGATATTTTCCTTTAATGTGGAGGTTGTCCTCGATAGGTATTTTCTAGATCATATCACGCAGAATACCGATGAATATTTATGTGACTATGCCTATCGATGGATTAAGGAAGCAGTGAGGGTCCAACCTCCTATGACTAAGGAAGTGTAACACCCCAAAAATCCTAAGCTAAATACCCGAACCTTTTCCATGAGTGTAATTATTATTTCCTAGTGTGGTGAGTGCTTTTGATGCGAATCATGTTCATTAGAAACTCCTATCATCAAGTTAAGTCGCAAGCACCTCACCCAAGTAAGTTTTCATGTAAGACTAAACTAGAGTCAACTTCAATCGACCATTCCTCCTAAAATATAAATAGTTAGGTAGCCTAGTACCCAAAAAATTAAAGGCTTTTGAGTCTTCTTTTCAATGCCACCAACCGCGTATTAATCCAAGTCCGGAGTAAAAAGGTATGGGAAGTTTACTGCAGTACTATCAGTGATTACGAATCGGATGACGAACCGTGGTTCTGAACCACGGTCCGTACTGTGACTCGTGATTGCTGAAATGAACCTTAAAATTTTCATATTCAAAACCACTGGTTGCTTCATGACTCATAGATCAAAACCACGGTCCATAGAGTGACCCGTGGTTTGTCAAAATTCAACTTTTCTTTCCCAGATTCCACGAGTGACTTGACGGGTCATCATTTTGATTGATGGACCGTCCTGTAACTCGTGGAATGGAATTCCTGTAGACTCTCAAAAGTGATTTATAAAATCACGGACCAAATAATGGTCCGTCATTCACTTTGACGTTCCATACACTCACCCGTGATCCCTGAAGCCGAGTCATTTTATCAGTTTTTCCAAGTTTAAGTCCAGGGGTATTTTGTAATTTCCCACTCTTTTAACTCCTATACTAAGTCATTTTAAGCCTATTTAGGAGGGTTTTTATTCATACCTTGGCTAAGTTCTCTGCCATTCTTTCAATCAACTTCCAAAAGAAGAAAATGAGTTCCATCTTCTCAAGCTTCAAGTTAGGGTTTCAAGCTCCAAGTTCAAGTCTCCTAAATCTTTTCAATTCAAGTGGGTTAGCTTCAATCAAGGTATGTGGGTAATCAACAATGGGTTCCTTTCACCCTTGTTCCCCAAACCCCTAATTCAAGTTTTGATTTCATGATCTTCAAATTAGGGTTCTTATCCAATTCTTATGGGTTTTGCTAAATATGATCTTCTTATGATTTGGTTATGAAATTACTATTAAATTGCATGATTTCACATGGGTTTTTACATGTTAACTCTTATTTCATGAATTGAAGTTTAACCATGGAAATTTCTACATGCATGAAGTTGATTTAAGCAAATTTGATTTTGATAGCATATTCCTTATGGATTTTCAAGCATGTGCATGCCTAGTTACTATGATTCTATGAAAGTATATCTTTTATGAAAATTGAACTAGAGCCATGCAAATTTGACAAGTCATGAAGTATGCAAGTCTTCCCATGTTATAAAGTATTATGCAAGAGAATACACCCGATGTTCCATCAATGCTCATGAGCCATTTTCTAAACTAAAACTCATGAGTAGTATGACAATCAGGGGTATGAACAAGTATGAACAAGTTATGAACAAGTTTAGCATGAGATTGTGCCACTATGAATTCATGAGCTATAGGTATGCATGATTTGGGAGTAGTACTTAGCACTGAGCCAGGAGGGTTCGATTACCCAAGTCCAAAACTACGTTGCTATCATAGGTTATGAATTTACCGATGGACTTATGAAAGTGGTACCACTATATGAAATTGATGGTGTCCTTGCCTTAGCGGGTCATAGAACAGCTTTGCAAACTAGGTGTTATATAGTTGGGTATGGTGGCCCGTAATTTGGCAAGGTTTGGGCCAGCTTTGCTAATTAGGGTTATATAGTTATATTCCATGTAGCTCACATGGACTATTGTCTGTTAAAAGAAACTCCCACATGTTTATTTTCAAGATATGAAGTTATATGATTCTATACTATGAAACTTAAGCTTTATTTTCTGTTTTATGTCTTATGACTTGATATTTATTCATGACCCTTATTTAAGTAACAAGTTCATTCTTAAGCATGTTTTAAAGTAATTTTTTTTATCATGATTCGTGCATCGGTCACATACTCGGTACATCCTATAGTACTGCCACATCTCTTGCGTTGCATCCTTTGATAATGTAGATACAGGTGTTCCTCCTCAGGCACGTGGCTAGAGATTCCGGGCCACTCTATTTGTCAGTTGTTGGTGAGTCCTCTTAGGTCGAGGGCTAGTTATATTCTTAGATTGTGTTAGCTTTAATTTCTATATTTTAAGTTAGCTAGGGTCTTGTCCTAGCAACTCTTTATGTCATGAGTAGAGGCTTTTCAGACATAGACAGTATGTTGAGTCTTCTTCTGTATTTTGTGTTTCTATTTGACTCGACTATCTATTTTTGCTATTCTGGATTTATCTATTATGCTTCTGCTTATCCTTGTTATGCTTGAGTATGCTATGACCAAAGGGTTAGCTTGGGGGACTTGTGGTCCCAAGTCCCATGTTACGTCTAGTTGGTAACTTTGGGGCATGACAAACTTGGTATCAGAGCCTCAGGTTCAATAGTCCTAGGGTGTTTGAAACCCATATCAAGTAGTATCTCTTTCATGGGTATGAAGCGCGCCACACTTATGAGGGAGAGGCTATGAGGTGTTTTAGGAAAAACTTCACTTCTTTGTGTTCACTATCGTGCGATAGAGTTCGGCTCTACTTATCCTTCTAATCCTTTCCTTACACATTTCAAATAATGTCTTTACAGAGAAACCACATGAGGAGTGCTAATCCAACCACTCCAGATCATGAGGTTATGAATGCAACATTTCATGAAGCAATCTGTATGTTGGCTCAAGCCATGACAACTAAGTTGAATGAGAAAGAGAAACTAAAGAAGAGGAAGAAGAAGGACAAGAAGACAAGAACATGAAACCAATCATCTTCTCAGCAGAGGTCATCTAGACCAGCCCCGTCTCCAGTTAGCACACCTGCCTTCGATTCTCAGTATTGTCACCATAAGGCTCCGAAGACCTTGAGGTACCCTCGTTGTAGTAGATATAGTAACTTTCATCTAGGTGAGTGTCTTGCAGGCAAGGAGGGGTGTTTTAGGTGTGGTCAGTTAGGTCATAGGATTAGGGATTGCCCTCAGCTAAGAGGAACAACTGTGGTGTTCAGCTCCAAAACTGATTCCCTTCATTGCTTAGCCAATCGGGTCAGTGTATTTCTCCAGAAGTTGAATCAGGTTCGTTACTAGATTTTCTTCCTTTATGCACCCATAGCCCCCGAACTCCAATTCTTGTTGGTTGTGAGTTGTCTTGACCTAGAACAGAGTGGGGACAGTGGGGTTGAGGCCTAGAATTTTAGGTGAAGGAGGGACTTAGACTATAAAAGGAAGTGAGTATTCATGTTAGATTCCTGAGTAGTATATGTTCTGTTAGGGTAAAACGATCATAGTTCCGTTGAAAAGTTGGTGAGAGGTTCATAGACTTAGGACGGTAGCATGAACCTAAGGGGGAGATGGTGGAATATAGAATCAGTCAGATTTTGGAGGCTTAGGTAGCGATGCTTGTGGGTGTTAGAACAAATTCAAGAGGGTAGGCATAATCTTATTTCCATCCTAGCGTCCTAGGTATACTTCTGCCATTATGATACCTTTTTCATTCCTTGTGTGTCAGCATCATCGTCCAATTTTAGATTCACGCTCATGTTCATATTCTAGAATGGCAAATGATTACTTTAGACAATGATTCTACTCTTATCCTGCGATTCTATAAATTTCAACTTTTTGCCCTAAGGGTTAGTATCTATGTAAACTCATGTCTCTCAGTACGCTCAGTCCTGGTTGCTCAGTTCATTCTTTAGACATGCGTCTATGGCTAATCAAATCATGTTACGTTATGTATATTCTCAGACCTGATTCTTAAAATGGTTTGCGCTTATGATTTCCTTGCTTTAATGCCCTTGACCTTTGCCTTTGATGACGAGGGGTGGTGATCCCCACTAATTCATGTTTTACGTGCCTAGCATGTGCAGTGCTCATGCCTATTGCACTCAACTCCCTAAGCCTCACCTTGAGTGGCTTGATCACGCTAAGTTTAAGTCAAGATCAATCTGTAATCCTTCATTCGTGATGCTTCTGCTCCTGCTCATTTCTTTCAATAATATTGGTTTATGTTGTTGTAAGTGTTAGGGGATAAGGCCTTGTAGTAGCCTAGCTGGGAGGTAGCAGATTCATTTTCCTTGTTAGTGTACTTGTTCTACCTTGACTTCTAGGTATGGGTGAATTATGAGGTGATGGTTATTCATGCGAAGTAGTTAGATGAGGAAGTTTAGTATGTCCCTCTGTAGAAGTTCTTGAATTTGCGATTCCTAGTTATGATAGGAAATAGGAGATAAGTCTTAAATAGGGTAAAGCTACGAAACCATAAGGTGACCATAGTTATAATCTTGAATATCGTGATGGGATACATGTGGATAATTGCTTTGCGCAACTAGTGACCATTTGGTTGGGAGCCCTATGTTTGTTGGTTGTTGTGGTAAGAGGGAATACTATACTTAGAAGACGTTCTAGATGCAAGAGATCTGGTTGATATAGGTTTGAACAAGGAGAATTAGGTAGTTAGACTCAGACCTTAGTACCTTTATGTGCATTGTTGAGGTTGTTAGTTGCAAATGGTAGGAGTGGTATTCAGAATAGAATAGCTTTCCCGTATATCTACTTCTCTCAATTTGGTGTCCCTTTTGGTTAACTGTGAGTTCTAGGGTATGTTTGTTCTTTATGAGTTTTAGCTGAGTTCCTACTCTCATCTTATACCAGTTATAATGTCGAATATCCAGTTCCTGTCCTATTGGGTGTTCATACATTTTCAGCATGCATACGAGTCTCATAAAACCAACTCAGTTTTTATTTCATTCGGAAGTCGGTTACCACGATAGTACTTCAGCTTTCACAACTCAGTTGGAGGAGCTACTATGGAAGCAGAATCATCAATGAAGGCAAAGTACCCTCACCCTTCTCTTTCCAATTCGGTTTCAGCTTGAGGTAGTAGTTCCATCCTTAGTATGTCCCTCCGATTCTATTCCAGTAGTTTCCCTCATAAACCTAGCATGTATTCATATTTTCAAAGTTGATTCAGCCATGTTTTAAGTTTAAAAGTTCAGGTTCATGTTTATTCTTCAGTTTTCATGTTTCGTTTTTGGTTGGGCTATTTTCTCTCTAGAATTCCCTTGCTTAGTCTTCATTCGAGGATGAATGATCCCAAGGGGGAGATATTGTAACACCCCAAAAATCCTAAGCTAAATACCCGAACCTTTTCCATGAGTGTAATGATCATTTCCTAGTGTGGTGAGTGCTTTGGATGCAATTCATGTTCATAAGAAACTCCTATCATTAAGTTATGTCGCAAGCACCTCACCCAAATAAGTTTTCATGTAAGACTAAACTATAGTCAACTTCAATCGATCATTCCTACTAAAATATAAAGAGTTAGGTGTCCTAGTACACACCAAATTAAATTTTTTTGAGTCTTCGTTCTAAAGCCACTGACCGCGCATTAATCCGAGTCTGGAGTAAAAAGTTATGGGCAGTTTACTGCAGTACTGTCAGTGATTACGGATCAGATGAAGAACAATGGTTCTGAACCACAGTCTGTACTGTGACTCGTGATTGCTGAACTAAACCTTAAAATTTTCATCTTCAAAACCATTGGTTGGTTCACGACCCGCAGATCAAAACCACAGTCCGTAGAGTGACCCGTGGTTTGTCAGAATTCAACTTTTCTTTCCCAGATTCCACGAGTGACTTGACGGGTCATCATTTTGAACGACGGACCATCCTGTAACTCGTGGAATGGAATTCCAGTAGAGTCTCAAAAGTGATTTCTAAAATCATGGACCAAATGACGTTCCGTCATTCACTTTGAAGGTCCATACACTGACTCGTGATCCCTGAAGCCGAGTCATTTCATCAGTTTTTCCAAGTTTAAGTCCAGGGGTATTTTTGTAATTTTCCACTCTTTTAACTCCTATACTAAGCCATTTTAAGCCTATTTAGGAGGGTTTTAATTCCTACTTAGCCTAAGTTCTCTCTCATTCTTTCAATCAACTTTCAAAAGAAGAAAAGGAGTTCCATCTTCTCAAGCTTCAAGTTAGGGTTTCAAGCTCTAAGTCTCAAGCTCCGAGTTCAAGTTTACTAAGTCTTTTCAATTCAAGTGGGTTAGCTTCAATCAGGGTATGTGGGAAATCAACAATGGGTTCCTTTCACACTTGTGCCCAAAACTCCTAATTCAAGTTTTGATTTCATGATCTTCAAATTAGGGTTCTTATCTAATTCTTATGGGTTTTGCTAAATATGATCTTCTTATGATTTGGTTATAAAATTAATATTAAATTTCATGATTTCACATGGGTTTTTACATGTTAACTCTTATTTCATTAATTGAAATTTAACCATGGAAATTTCTACATTCATTAAGTTGATTTAAGAAAATTAGATTTTGATAGCATGTTCTTTATGGATTTTCAAGCATGTGCATGCCTAGTTTATATGATTCTATGAAAGTATATGTTTGATGAAAATTGAACTAGAGCCATGCAAATTTTACAAGTCATGAAGTATGCAAGTCTTCCCATGTTATGAAGTATTATACAAGACAAGACACCCGATGTTCCATCAATGCTCATGAGCCATTTTCTAAACTAAAAATCATGAATAGTATGACGATCCGGGGTATGAACAAGTATGATCAAGTATGAACAAGTTATGAACAAGTTTAGCATGATATTGTGCCACTATGAATTCATGAGCTATATGTATGCATGTTTTGGGAGTAGTACTTATCATCGAGAGAGGAGGGTTCGATTACCCAAGTCAAAAACTACGTTTCCAGCGTAGGTTATGAATTGCCCGATGGGATTATGAAAGTGGTACCACTCTATGAAATTAATGGTGTCCTTGCCTTAGCAGGGATAGGACAGATTTTCCAACTAGGGTTATATTGTTAGGTATGGTGGCCCGTACTTTGGCAAGGTTCGGACCAGGTTTGCTAACTAGGGTTATATAGTTAGATTTCATGTAGCTCGCATGGTCTATTGTCGGTTAAAAGAAACTCCCACTTGTTTTTTTTCAATATATCAAGTTAAATGATTCAATACTATGAAACTTGAGCATTATTTTATGTTTTATGTCTTATGCCTTGATATTTATTCATGGCCCTTCTTTAAGTAACAAGTTCATTCTTAAGAATGTTTTAAAATATTTTTTTATCATGATTCATGCATCGCTAACATACTCTGTACATCCTATAGTATTGAAGCATCTCTTTCGCTTCATCCTTTGATGATGCAGATTCATGTATTCCTCCTCAGGCAAGTGGCTAGAGCTTCTGGGCTACTCTATCTGTCAGCTATTGGTGAGTCCTCTTAGGTCGAGGGCTAGTTATGTTCTTAGCTTGTGTTTGCTTTTATTTACGTACTTCGAGTTAGCTAGGGTCTTGTCCTAGAAACTCTTTATGTCATGAGTAGAGGCTTTTCAGACATAGACAGTATGTTGAGTCTTCTTCTGGATTTTGTACTTCTATTTGACTCGACTATCTATTTACGCTTTTCTGGCTTTATCTATTATGCGTCTGCTTATCCTTGTTATGCTTGAGTATGCTATGACCAAGAGGTTAGCTTGGGGCACTTGCGATCCCAAGTCCCATGTTACATCTAGGAGGTAACCTCGGGGTGTGAGAGGAACAAATGTCACCATATTTATGCGAGCCTAGGAATCAAAACTTCTATTACAAGATGATATTAACAGTCAATTTGAAGTTTGTTGATTTAGTCAAAATTGGTGAGACGGTCGAAGAGGGTCTTAGGACTAGGAAAATAACCAGGATCTCTACAGAGTCGAAGTCTCTAGGATTCCTAAGGGGAAAAAAAGGAAGGCGTATCCTCCGTGTCTTTTGATTCAAGCACAAGATTTAGAAAGAGATCTAAGTTTAGCTCTCTGAAGCTTTCATCATGCGAGACATACCTCTCAGCTCCACAAAGTCCATGTCCTACCTTTTATGCTCAAACAATTTACCAAAATTATCAAATTCCACCTCTAGACTACAATAACTCATCCTTAAATTACCAAACACCTCCATGAAATTATCAAAACTACCAACCAAATTTATAAACACCATCCACAAATCTCGAAAAGAAACCTCCTCGAACCTTCACACCGTTAGTTGAAGGCCAAACCCAGCTTTTCAAAAGACTCATGGAAGCCAGATTGATCCAATCTATCTTGCCAATTGTTGTCAATACCAACTCTCAATTCTTTAAAGCTTACAAACAATGTGCATACCATGTTGGAAGAATTGGGCATACTACAGAAGATTGCATCAATCTGAAATACAAGATTGAAGATTTGATTGATCAAAAAGTTATTTCACTTCAAACAATACCAATAAATAGAGGATCTACTATCAATATGATTGAGACTGATGAAGAATGGGTGGCAAGCAAGTCCATAAAACAAGTTTTTCTGGAAAAAGTGAAATATCAAAGAAAGATGTGACCTCTCTGAGCATAAACAAGGAGCTCAAGTTCATGATGATGACCGCACCTTATCAACCATTCCAAGAAAAGCCTCTTAACTTTTGTTTAAGCTACATCCAAATCAAAGGGAATTGGTCTGAAAACAAATCTAAGAAGTAGATTGATTGAGGGTTATTGAAGTCACTAACTTGCCCCTACTAGTCATTTCCAATATATGTAAAGCCCACAAGCAACAGTCGTGGGGATGGAATTGGGCATCGTATCAAATAATGTGATGTGATCGTGGGGGAGTTTCCTGAGGCATCAGGAATTGAAAAGCTGAGCCTGGAGGAGCAGTTGCAGAACTGGACCTCTACTCCACTCATGAATCCCCGGTCACTGCGGTAGATGAAAGGACAAATTTAAATTCTTTACAAATTGGTGATTGTCCGAATGAGGCCTTCCACCCACTCTTTATTTCTTTATTTCCCTCAGTACTATTTACATTGCTTTCTAAAAGGCATAGACTCGTACTCGTGTGAGGCATAGAAAATGTTTGCGATATTTCCAATTTTAATGAAACCCTCTCCTATCTAAAAAAATCAACTACTTTTATTTACTTTTCATGTTTAAAATGTTTAATCTAACCTTGTTTAAGTATGATTCCAGTAAAATGATTTAAAACTTGTTATTGTCATGCCATGTCATGATTTGAATGAACAAATTGAGGTAGATAATTATGAATATGAAGAGTATGATGAAGAAATTATGGTCCTCAAACATTTAACGGAGGAGTTACAATAACTTAGGAATTAAGAGGAACCCAATTCTGAGGAAACCGAATTGGTAAATTTTGAAGATGACAATCAAGTTAAAGAGCCCAAAACCAGTGTCTTTCTGACAAAAGCACAAAAGAGAGAGTTTATCAAATTTCTTAGAGAATGCATTGAAGTATTTGCCTGAACCTACGGTGGTATATTACTGGTCGTTCCAGAATTTAATTCAGGATGTGGATAGCTGATCCTTCCTCCATCAGGATAACCACAAAAGAAAGTTTGCACCAAATTGATAAAAATATCATGTCATCTACAAAGTAACATCCAAAAATGCATTGATTTTGTCCTATATGGATGGCTAAAGTATGTGCGAAAGTGATCGACTTAAAAGATGTCAAGTGATACTATGCCTGAAGATGATTTTCCTTTCATTCTTTTCCATGTAATCGCACTTCTATTTGCAATTGATTCTATGCTTTGTAGTAGTATAAAGATATTTCCCCTATCCTATTTGTTTGAACTACGTTTGACCTGAATTATCAAGAATGAGATACGCATGCGACCTGTGTCAGCTTCAGTCAACCCCTTAGAAAAATCTATCTTTTTTCTTTTTAATCTTGAACTACATAATGACCTGAATACTCAAGAATGAGATACGTGGGCGGCCTTTATTAGCTTAGGTTACCCCTTTATTATATTCATTCTCCTACTACGAGTGTGGGGACTACATTTTACCTGATTCCTACTTTAACGGGATAGGTAGGTGCCATAACGACTCGGTCATATCACCCCAAGAAATAGAAACTATGGCAGAATGCAGGTTGTGGCAAAGATCATTCTCCAGCAAGTCAGAATGCAGGTTGTGGCAAAGAGTAACTAAGATGAATTTTTAATCTCATAATCCCCACAGAGTGTCAAATCTCTTATAAACAGTATGAGATTCTCCATAAAACTTTTAACTAGGGATGAAATTTTGAGAAAGACTTCAAAATTTCCACGAAGCTTTATTTGAGTGTTCAGAGACAAACTCTGAAGAATTCTACAGCACCATAAAATGAGAGTCTACTTCAAAAATCACCAGCTTCAACAAAGTGTAAGGTTGACTAAACCCCAGTTACGATAGATTTCTCAAAAAGTCCATTTTCAAGCTCCCCAGCTAAGATGATGAAGGATCTCTAGAGCTTTCCAGAAGTGTGTCAAATATGTTAAGGCCTCAAGTAAAGGACGTTCATTGAGCTAGTACATAACATGACAAGATTGGCAAAGATTTTAAAATCATTTCTCCAAAATTGATACTTCCAAAAACTATTTTGAAAAGTCTTTATAAATTTATTTTCTCCTTTTTAAACTTGATTTTGTCTTACATCTACTGTGACCCAGGAAGTCGAGGATAACAAGAACCTGAGGATGGAAGATGCCCACAGACGATAAATGTCATGACCCAAAATGGGGACTTGATGGCCCCTACAACCCCCTCCTCCAAGTAGGCAAGCCAACCCGAGAATACAATAAGACAACTAAGCATTTAAATAAGGGAATCAGAAGAAAAAACATAGTAAGATAGGGGCCACCAATATAGATATATACCAACTGTTTTGATCCTTTTTTGGTAAGGCTGAAAAAATATGGCTTTGTTTATTGAAAATCATTTCGAAAATCTACTTAAATTTTTCAAAACGTCTTCAATTTAAAGCAAGAGTCGCCACTTAGTTTTTTATAAAGTAAAAACCAAGAAAAAACTTATAAGAACTTTTAAAACCCAAAAACAGATAAAGGTTTCAAAAGTTAAGAGATTAAGGGTAAGGGTTCAGGTTAATACTCTTGGAAGGGTGTTAAGGCACCAAGAGTATCCGCTAACTTGCGGTTGCCCGGGCTTGTTTGAAAAACTAACTTGTTGACTAACTTTTGAAAATGAGTTTTATTTGTTATGAAAACATCTTGTTTTAAAAAGAATTAATTGTTTAAAAGATGATATACGAAAGATTGTTTTTATACACATGGGGAAAATAGTTGACATTTAAAAAGGATTTTTATGAACAATTCGAGTAAAAGAGTAATTACATATATAAAAAAAACATTTGAATAGAAATTTTGATTTCGTTTAGGAATAATTTAACTAAGTTTTGCAAAGTTAGTCCAAATTATACAATTAAAACTAATTAGTAATTCAAAGGCATAAAACATAGGAAATTAAGCTAATACTATCCGAATTCTAGTGTGTGGGCCCTCATTATGCCCACCGTCATTTTCACTTTGGACTTAGTCCACTTTTTCATCTTTTATCCCTTTGGGCTACTGCTGCTGTTGAATCTCATGGGCTTGGCCCACTTTTTTTATCTATTTAGTCCACTTGGACTTTTCCGCTAGTATCACTTGGGCTTGGCCCATTTTCCTTCGGCTGCTGCTGCTTCTGTCTTCAATAACTCAGCCCTTTTGGGGATTATTCATGCTGGACCAACGGACAGTGTTGGGCTAAGCCCAACTAGAAGATGCAGGGGAATTTTGGCAGTCTAATTGGATTCCACCAGATTTTATGCATAGAAAGAGTAAAAATAGATAAAGATTAGTACATATTTTAACTAAATTAAGAAAGAGTAATTTAAACAATGTATAAATTTCATACTTTAAAAATTATTTCTTGACCAATTTACCAATACATAGGAATTCATACAAAGTTTAAAATATGTGAAACAAGATACCAAGTCACAAATTCATCACCTAGGGATTATATTATCACAATTACAAGACTTCAAATCTTTCAAATATTCATAAAGGTTGATCATTTTTCCATAAATCAAAAGGGCAAGAGATTGATTCAGATATACATATATACACATGTTTGAAAAGAAAAGGAGCATGGAATGGAGACACGAATCAGTCTAAAATATACTTAGCAAACTTAATCATACCTAGTCACTCTTAACACTCAAACTTTTAAACATTGAAACATAGGGAGCACGCATATTTTGAGTTACACAAGGGACCTTTGAACAACTCTAACACAGATCATTTAAGAAAGAAAGACTAGTTAAAGAGCCTAATCTAGACATCACATATTAACCACAGATAAGTCAAGCACGCTGGACAAGTTTTTTCCTTTTAAAACATCAATCACTAGTTGAAAATCACATGAGAATACATGAGATGTATAAATAAGCAGGTTGTTATCATGTTAAAGACCAAAGTCATTTCAAAGTTCATACATGTAACATACAAAGCAGATAATGAAGTTAGAATCTTTAGGGAAGATGAAACAGAGGAACCTACAGGGGTGAGAAGCATGTCATGAGTGGATATGCCTCACCTCTAGCTCCTAATCATAACAAAACTTTCACACACAATAACACAGAGTTCAGATTTTTAAACTTAAGCTAATTCTAATCCATGGTTAATAGGCTCACATACAGTCATCTAGCATGATCAAATCATTAAAGGGAAAGGGGAAGGGAACACTGTAGAAGATAGATAAATGAGAGTTGAACAATAATAATCATTCTAACAGCAAGTCTAAAGCTTATAGCATTTTCACATGACACACAAAGAATCAATAGCAGTCATGAAGCTTTAAAAAGGTCACAGTGTCAGAGGTTGCTGTTCATACTAACTTAAACATGATAGAATGACAAGAAAATTTAACCCATTGATACACACAAGTTAACATCATCCCATAACCATTTTGACATTAACAAGGCAGTAAGGGGGAAAAAGGAAGAGGAAAACAAGATCTCTACAAAATTGAGGAAAATAAGGGAAACAAGAAGGGGTTGAATATTAATAAACAAGTATAACAATCATATACATGTCATATAAATTCAAACAAGAATCAATAGAACTTATCAACACTCGAAATTAACCTAAAACATCACCCTAAATGTAAGAGAATAACACTAATAATTCAGGTACTCAGGTTGATATCATACATAGCAAGAAACTATAAAGAAGAGAAGAAAACAGGTAAAGGGTAAGATCAAAGGGATTAAGAACAACATGAGGGTCAAGCATGTCATAAAACCAATTCTAAATCTTAATAACAAATTCATGCTCAAGTTCATAACATTTGCATATCACATGGGTCGAACATAGACTAGTGTAACTATGGGGTTTCTACAGGGAAAGGGAAATTGTGTTACAAGATGATAACAAACATCGATTTAGACATGAATAAACAACACTAATACTGAATCAATACATACATGAAATAGCAATATTTAGAAAGGCTCAATAAACAAGATAGGAGCATGATTATAACAAAGGGGGTTGGGGAACAAACAATAGAAAAATCAATCATTTCAAGAACAAAACAGGACAACATTCACATCATATTATTTACATCAGATAGCAATAGATATAGCTACGATTTCACTCTCATATCCACTGTTTTCACAAATCATACACGAACAGTGAGACCTCATGCCCCCAACACGAAATCATCACTCAAAATCACAAAAAAAATAACAGTCCAAAATTAAAACATATGTCTTTAAAACTAACAAACAAGACAAGAACCCAGATTTTTACAAAGATTTAGACATTTCATAATGTAAAAAATGAAAATAAAACAGTAAACGAAAGAGGGCAAGGGGGTTTACCTTTTTTAGGGCATTAACTTGGACCTTACCACCACCAGATTAATACTAACCCCATTTAGAATTCAATTTTTTTAGTGCTTTCTTCCCCAATAGCTGACTGGTTTCGTGAGGTTAGAGAAATGATTCTCCAGAACCCCCAATAATTTCCAAATATTATCTCGTTAACATGTAGCTAGGGGGGTTTATAGGAGAAGTCGGGGTGAAAAAAATGGGAAAAATGAAGCGCTTTTTAGGGATTTTGGTTGAAGGAATTTCAAATTCCTTTTGCTGGATAACCTTCCAGCATCAACCTTGTACGAAGTTGTACAAATTTTCGTGGATTAACGGAGGAGGGTGACACCTGGTGGGTTCTAGAATCTTCTAGACCCTGCCAGCACACCTTTGACAGAGAAAAATGGATGGAAAATGGTAACGTTAGAGGGGTTTAGGGATGGTGAGGATGTTAGTGACATTGAAGCTGTTAACGGGGTTAGGGTTGTCATTTCTGAGAACGATGAAAGGGTAAGGATGGGGGGGGCATACTGGATTGCTGAGGTGTTGTACGAAGCGCGTTGCTTTGTACAACAAGAGATAGTATATGCGTGAGAGAAAATGGAGGAGAGAAGAAGAGCGACTAAGGTTTGAGAGAGGAGTTGGACGAAGAAGAAGGTGAGAGAAGGGAGTGTTTGGTGTTGTTGAGAGAAAGATTAGAATAGGGGTGTGATAAAGCGGATAGAAGGGTTTTGGCTGGGTCGGAGCGGGTCTTAGGAGGGTTAAGGGAAATTTGGTATTGGGCTGGGTGAATTTGGGTGTTGGGCCAACGGGTTGCGGTTAAAATTGGCCCAATAGGAGGCTTAAACAAAGGGCTGGTGAGGGGGTGTTTATGATTTGGAAATATTTTGCGAAATGTGGCCATTTCAATTTAACGCTATAGCCAAATTGGTAAAGAATGATTAGAATTAGGTAGGAATTTGGCTAAAATTGAAATAACAGGTTTATGGATGAATTAATTTAAATTAATTAAAGCTTTAATAAACAGAAATAATTTAAAATAATTATCATATTTGACATATACAATTAGAAAATCAATTTTTCAATTAACTTTTATTTAAATTAATTTTTTGGGGGAAAATTACATGCTTAGCCTTTCAAAGAGATTTTCTTATGAAATCAATTTTAAAATAAATATTTTAAGTAATTTATAAAAAATTTCCCATATTAAATATGAAAAATATATAATCATTACTCAGAACCATTGGTAGAGTTGATTTGAAAAATATTTTACCCTTTTTTTGTCAAAAACAATTATTTCAAAAATTGTCTAAAATTTAGAAAGCTCTAAATTAATTCGTAATGTGGAAGGTAAAAATTGGGTGTCAAAAACTGCCCCTCCCTTTGGGTAGGGTGAGTGCAATGAACCCTGGGCAAAGGGATTTGACGTTCTCATTTTTTGTTCGACCACAAGTCCATCCTCGGGAGGTGGTTGGTTTTAGCACGAATTTCAAGGAATCATGGCGGAACTCAGGTATTGAGTTTCCTACATATCTCAGGTTACATGAGAATTCAGGCCACTTGTAGTTCAAGACTCTTGATTCTACGCACGAATTTCAAAGAATTCCAAACTTTCCTGGTTTTGGAGTATGGAGAGACTAGAGAGATGGGGAGTGAAAAGATTTAGGGAATTTTTAATGCAGCCGAGTTTTCAACATTGATCCCACCTACATATCTAAAAACTCTAGGAATCAGGCTGCTTGGAGTTCGACTCGATCGGGGGAAAAAGTAATCTTTATGATAAGATGACCTTTGGCTGGGGATGGGTGACAAGCCACTGAGTTATGGAAAAGAGGCTTGCAATTATCTTTACTAAAAATGTGAGGATATCACACTCATATATAATAGCTACATGGTCATAATTTCCAAAGCTCGATGTGTGTTATCACACGGATTTTAAAAGAAGGGATATTGCACCAAGCGTGAGTTTAGAAAATACTCCGGGTGCGAACTAAGACCCAAAGATAGGAAATACCCACATGCCTTCTGATAGTGGTGTGGTTTGATGGTGGTGGTGAGTTGTTCCTCAGTTCGCATCCAAAGAGTTTGATATCCCTCTCCGGACTGTGTCACAAGTTTCTGCTAAGAAAAAGTTCCCCGTTGTAATGCGTCCTTTTTTTGGTGTAGTCCGTACCTGTGGTTTTTCTTTGAGAATTTCATCCTTCTGGGATGCCCTCGATAATATATCGAAACAAAATGGTTATTAGTAATAAAATTCAACAAGGAGAGATAGATTTGTACCTCATTTTCCTTTATCTGTTATTTCTTGAGAAAGACGAAGTCCTTTCATGTATCTGTTTTAGGAAATGGCCGCTTCCATGACAGTCAAAGATAATAGCCTTATTGGCTATCAGATAAGATTGCTTGTGTAGCAATGAATGATGACGACCTTCTTGATTGTTTAAGGGCATTCTCTTGAATGCAGTAGCCTTCTTGGCTTTTGGAAGTGGCCTTTTTGCATATGTCTTTGGGGTAAATCTTGTGTATCTTCCGCATCTACACGACTAACAGATATTCTTTGGATCGTCAGGCTTTGGGTAATCTACCGCATCATCCGACTTTGGATAGAGGCGGCTTACAGATGCCTTTAATTTGCCAGCTTTCGAGTAATCTTGCACATTATCCGACTTTGGATAGAGGTGGCTTACAGATATCCTTTGAATTGCCAGTTTTTGGGTAATCCTGAACTTTTATTGGATCTTGGATGTGACACGACTTACATATTTCCCTCAAATTACTAGCCTTTGGGTAGTCCTGCATAATATCAACGTGGATATGTCACAGCTTATAGATAACCCTTGGACCATCCATTTTTGGTAGTCTTGCACTTTACCCAATTTTAGATATTGTTGTGACTTACGTATTAACTTCAGATTGTCAATCTTCAGGTGATCTTGCATACTATCCAGTTTCAGATATCATAACGTCTTACAAATAGCTCTTAGTTCTGTCGAGTTTCGGGCAATCTAGAACACTATCTGGTTTCAGATATCGTTTTGACTTATAGACGACCTTTGACCTCGAATGTTGGAAAATCTGATTCATCGTCCGATTTGGGTAGAGACGACTTACAAGTATCCCTCAGATAATAATCTTTAAACCTTGACGGCAGGTGGTATATAACAACATATTCTGGCGATTGATGCTTTCAAATAAAGGTACATAAAATATCCTTGACGTCAGACTCCTCTGCCTTACGTAATATGGGACATAAATATGTTGTATGCCGGACTTGGCATAATAAATGATAATGATATCCTTAATGTCAGACTCTTTTGACTCACGTAATTTCGAATATAAGCATGTTGCATGCCGAATTTGGCATAACGAATGATGATAATGATAATGATATCCTCAATGTCAGACCCTTTTGTTTCACATAATTTTGGATATAAGCATGCTCAGCTCAATCCTACACAACTAGTGCGACTTGGGGATGCCTAATGAATGTCATCCTCTTTGAATCCAGCTAGCAGAGGGAGATAATCTTCGCAGGGGATGTGTGTCTATGATATATGATGATGATGATCTTCTTTACATGCAAATATGAATGGCTCTCTCGGCATGGTCCTCTTGACATAGCCCTCTCGGCATGAAAATATGAATGGCCCTCTCGGCATGGTCCTCTTGACATGGCCCTCTCGGCATGCTAATATGAATGGCCCTCTCGGCATGGTTCTCTTGACATGGCCCTCTCGGCATGCAAATATAAATGGCCCTCTTGACATGGCCCTCTCGGCATGCGAATATAAATGACCCTCTCAGCATGCAAATATGAATGACCCTGTGATATGATTACATACAATACGATGCAACATAATATAATATGATGCAATGCGATATGTCATAATATGATGTGACATAATGCTATGCCATGTAATGCAATATCCTGAAATGTGATGCAATGTAGCATGATGTAATGTGTCATGGTGCAATATGAGTGCAAGAATTTGATTCCATATAGTGATGTATGATGCAATGTCCCATAGGGGAGTCATAGAAAACATCACATTTGGTCTGGTGTTGACTCTTTTGTGTGTACCTGCACTCAAGGCAAATGGTCAGTTGACACAATGCCACTTTTACTAGCGACTACAGTCTAAATTTGAAAGACTTTAAAGATAGCGTCCATGAAGATGATCAAAATAACTTTGTTTAAAAATGCGAGTGAAATGGTCGTGCCTTAATTAAGGGACAACCATAAATAACATTTTTAAACATTGTATGTTCGGGGGTGATCCCTGTCTTGCCAGGCATTAGTAGAGAGTGTTGTTGATTTTTGTTTGGTGCCCCCAATTTGAAGCTGACCGAGATGTCCTGATCCCTTTGGGGACTTAAGAACGTTGTCGGGTTCTATTTATATGGTAGTTTATGTGAACTACAAGAAAATTCATCCTCTTTAGGGACTTTTGCCTCTTTGGCCTCTTCCTGCTATTTTGGGCTTTTCTCGCCAAATTTTAACGCATCTGGTCTTATTGCATTTCTTTGAACGCGTTGGATAACGCGGTACTGCTTCATGATATACTTTTGGGGACAACCTGCATCCACAGAAAAATTGTTAGTTTTGTCAAAATTGGCCTGTGTTGACCTCCTTCGATCTTCTGCTCCTGGTTCTGTCTGAGTAAAACTAATCTTTGTAAATATTTTTCAAACAAGTTCTTTGGAAAACAAAGAGTTTAAAAAGGAGATGATTTGTAAATGTCTCTGCCTATCATGTCATGTACTAGTTCAATGAACGTCCTTTACTCGAGGTCTTGAAATTTATTACATACTGCTGACGGACTATAGAGGTCCTTCATCATCCTAGCTGGGGAACTTGAAAGATGATTTTCAAGAAATCTATCAGAGCTGGGGATTAATCCATATAGGACTGGGGATTTCTTTGAAGTTGACTCTGATCTCTCGGTGTTGGGAAATTACGCAGAGCGTAATGTTGAACTCTTGAATGAAGCTTGGCAGAAATTTTGAGATCCTTCTCAAAATTTCTTCCCCAGTTAAAGTCTTTATAGAGAATCTCATTCCATTGGCAAGAGACTTGAGACTTTGTGGGGATTATGAGATTCTTTCTCGATATTCATCTTGGTTTCTCTTCAAGATATTCTGTATTCTTGCTAGGGAACTCTTTGAAGTGTAATGCTCTTCGTCTTCTGAATTTTTGAGATTCCTTTCTCAAAATTTTTTCCCTAGTTTCTATTTTCTTGGCAATACGGACGAACCATTGTGGTATTTACGTATGTACAAGCATCCTCTTATCTTGTTGGCAACGACCTTCATCTTTTGAATTTTTGAGATTCCTTTCTCAAAAATTCTGCCCCAATTTCTATTTCTTAGGGTGATATGACCGAACCGTTGTGGCGCCTACGTATCCCGTTGAGGCAGGAATCAGGTCAAACGTAGTTCCCACACTCAAAGTGGGAGAGTGATGGAAATAACTAAAGGGGTGATCGAGGCTGACATAGGACGCCTACATATCTCGTTCTTGAGAATTCAGGTCAAACGTAGTTCAAGATAAGAAGGGGAAAGAAAATTTTCCTAAAGGGTTGACCGAAGCCGACACAAGCCACCTACGTATCTTATTTTTTGAGAATTCAGGTCAAACGTAGTTCGTACAAGAGGATAGGGATGTTCTAAGCTATTACAAGGCATAAAATGATTACAATCAGTAAATGCGATTACATGGAAAGGAAATTAAAGGAAAACTATCCCTAAACAAAGTATCTCTTCATAGCATCAGAATTGATTGGTTTAGTCCACACTTGACCATCCATTTCGGATAGGATCAGAGCTCCTCCGGATAACACTTTCTGGACGACATACGGACCTTGCCAATTGGGTGCAAACTTTTCTTCGTATTCCTCCTGGTGGGGAAAAATGCGCTTGAGAACCAGTTGTCCTATGGAAAACATGCGAGCTCTCACTTTTTTGTTGAATGCACGAATCACTCTTTGCTGGTACAACTGACTATAGCATACGACACCCATCCTTTTCTCATCAATCAACATGAGTTGCTCGTGATGGGAACAAAGCCATTCTTTATTGTTCAGTCTGGCTTCTCGAATGATCCTAAGAGACGCTATTTCAACTTGCGCAGGTATCACTGCTTCTGAGCCATACACTAACATATAAGGGGTCGCCCCGATCGAAGTACTGACAGTCATCCGGCATCCCAATAAAGCATAAGGCAACATCTCGTGCCAAGATAGGTTATGGTCGACCATTTTTCTAAAGATCTTCTTGATATTCTTGTTGGCGGCTTCCATAGTTCCATTCATTTGTGGCCGATTTGCGGTTGAATTATGGTGAGTGATCTTGAATTGCTCACATATTTCTTTCATCAAGTAGCTATTCAGATTTGTTCCGTTGTAAGTATTAATTGACTCGAGGATCTCGAATCGACAGATTAGGTTGTTTTTAACAAAATCAGCTATAACCTTCTTGGTCACAGACTTGTAAGAAGCAGCTTCTACCCATTTGGTGAAGTAATCAATAGCAACCAAAATGAATCTGTGTCCATTCGAGGCAGACGGCTCGATAGGACCAATGACATCCATTCCCTAGGCTTCAAAAGTCCAAGGTGTGCTCATTACATGATGATCGCTAGGTGGTACTCGAATCAAATCTCCGTGGATCTGGAATTTGTGACATTTTTGTACGAACTTGCTACAGTCATTTTCCATGGTCATCCAAAAGTATCCAGTTCGCAAAATCTTCTTGGCTAGGGTGAACCCATTCATGTGAGGACCACACACTCCAGCGTGTACCTCTTCCAATAGTCTTGTGGCTTCAACCGAATCAATGAGTCTTAAGAATCCAAGGTCCGGAGTCCTCCTATACAAGATTTCTCCATTTAGGAAAAAGTTGTTGGCCATTCGGCGAATGATTTTCTTTTGTTTGGCGGTCACATCTTCGGGATAGACTCCAACTTCTAGATACCTCTTGATATCATAATACCATGGTGTTCCATCTGATTCTGCTTTGACTTGCGCACAGTGCGCAGGTTGTTCTTTGAGACCTATTATCAATGGATCGATATAATTCTGATCGGGATGTTGAATCATGGAGGATATGGTTGCCAAGGCATTGGAAAACTCATTTTGAATCCTTGGTGTATGTTTGAATTCGATCTTCCTGAATCTCTTGCATAAATTTTGAACCATCTTCACATATGACATGATCTTGGGGTTCTTCACAGCCCATTTACCTTGAACTTGGTGAATTAGCGAATCGGAATAACCTATGGTAAAAAGTTCTCGGACAATTATATCAATAGCTAGTTGGATACCGAGAATACAAGCTTCGTACTCGGCCATGTTATTAGTGCACGGGAAATGTAGTTTGGCTGTCACCGGATAGTGCTGACTAGTTTCTGATACCAAGACTGCTCCAATGCCCGAACCTTTGAAGTTGACCGCTCTATCGAAGAACAATCTCCAACCGGGGTATGACTCAGCAAGATCCTCACCTACAAACAAAATCTCTTCATCAAGGAAGTAAGTTTGCAGCGGTTCATAATCTTCATCAACCGGATTTTTTGCTAAATGATCTGCTAAGGCTTGTCCCTTGATTGTTTTTTGAGTCACATATATGATGTCTAACTCACATAACAACATCTGCCATTTGATCAACTTCCCTGTAGGCATGGCCTTTTGGAATATGTACTTCAGGGGATCCATTCTGGAAATGAGATACGTCGTATAGGACGACAGATGAAGCCTCAACTTCTGGGTGACCCAAGACAAAGCAAAACAAGTCTTTTCTAATAAAGTATAATGAGCCTCGCATGGAGTGAACTTCTTACTCAGATAATAAATCGCTTGTTCCTTCTTTCTAGTTTCATCATGTTTTCCCAGGATACACCCGAAGGCATTTTCTGAAACTGACAGGTACAATAATAATGTGCTCCCTTATCTTGGAGGAACCTATATCAGAGGACTTGACAAGTAGTCCTTGATACGATCAAAAGCTTGTTGGCACTCCTTGGTCCAACTAGTCGGCGCATCTTTTTCAATAACTTGAAAATGGCTTCACAAATAACCGTTGATTGAGCTATGAACCGACTAATATAATTCCACCTTCCCAGGAAACTCATGACCTCTTTCTTAGTCATTGGGGGATGCAACTACTGAATTTCTTTGATCTTTGAAGGGTCAAGCTCGATGCCCCTTCTATTTACTATAAATCCCAACAGCTTGCCAGCAGGCACTCCGAAAGCACACTTTGCGGGGTTTAGCTTTAGGTTGTATTTTCTCAGTCGGTCAAAGCACCTCCTTAGATGAGTTAAGTGATCCGAACTCTCGCGAGATTTGACAATCAAATCATCTATGTACACCTTAATCTCTTTATGAATCATATCATGAAAAATAGTTGTCATGGCCCGCATATAAGTAGCACCCATATTTTTGAGACCAAATGGCATCACTCGGTAATGGTAGATACCCCAGGGGGTGATAAATTATGTTTTCTCCGCATCTTCTTCATCCATTAAGACCTGATGGTACCCGGTGAAACAATCCATGAACGACTGCATCTCGTGCTTCGCGCAGTTGTCGATAAGGATATGAATATTGGGCAATGGAAAGTTTTCCTTGGGACTGGCCCTGTTCAGGTCTCGATAATCGACACAGATTCTGATCTTCCCATCTTTCTTAGGAACTGGGACGATGTTGGCTAACCAAGTTGGATATTTTGTGACTTCCACAACTCCGGACTGAATTTGTTTTGTCACTTCTTCCTTGATTCTCAAACTTATATCTGGCTTGAACTTTTGAATCTTCTTCTTGATGGGATCAAACTCTGGAATAATAGGCAGCTTGTGGGAGACTATGTCTATGCTTAGCGCTGGCATATCGCTGTAGGCCCTGGCAAACATGTTGATGTACTCTCGGAGCAACTTAATGAGTTCCTTCTTATGTGCTTCTATCAGATGGACACTAATCCTGGTTTCTCTGACCTCTTGGTTGTCTCCTAGATTGACCGCCTCGGTTTCTTCCAGGTTAGGTTTTTCTCGGTACTCAAAGTCTTTTAATTTTGTTGTCAATTCTTATCATAGTAATCGAAACCATCGCCATCTGACTCGGGTTGTTCATTAAACTCTTGACACAATATGACAGTTGCAGGTTTTATCTTATTATTACTGAAATCAAAACGAAATAGGTTAAAAAATAACAAGCAAGCACAAACAATTTTTGAACGGCAAATATTTCAAAATAAGGAGGCTTTTATTAAAATACAGAAATGTTTACAAACTATGGTTACCACCTACATAAATATAGGCGCATGCCTTTTGAAAAGCAGTAAATAGTATGAGGGGATTTAAAACATAAAGGGCGGGTCGCGGAGCCTCATCCGGACCATCACCAAATTTTGTAAAACAAAGTCTTTATCTACCCAGCCGAGTGGAGAGTAGCCAAGGGAGTGGCGACCCAGTTCTGGAGCTTTTTGCCTGGCTGGGCATCTCTAATCGTGGGTGCCTCAGGAATTTCTTCCATTATAGCATCACATTCCTCGAACAGATCTCCTATTCCATCCTCTAACCCATCACTCAGAGGACTAATACATACAGGGAATGACTGATATAGATGAGGAAGTGGTTTAGGAAATCCTGACTGCTTCTTCTTCCTGACTCTAGCCTTTTCTTTTCGGATCTCTTAATCTAATTCATGCCTGGTTGTCTATCCAGGAATGCTCAAAGGATTTGTCATACTATCGGAGTCCTTTCCTAAACCAAAGCCTGGCTCGTATCCTCTCCTTAACATCGTGGTTGCAAGCATATTATAAATTGGTGGCATGGGAGTTTCAGGATCAAGGTCTTCTCCAGTGGCATTGACGATCTCTACTGTGTAGAACTTACTACCCCTCGGGACTTTCTTAATTATAGGAACATAACCATTAGGACGACTCAAGTGACTTTCTTCTCCGTGGATTACCACCTCATGTTCTTCCCAAACAAATTTCACCATCTGGTGCAAGGTTGATGGCACAGCTTCAGCTCCGTGGATCCATGGCCTTCCTAAGAGAAAATTATAGTTTGCGGCGATGTCCATGACTTGGAATTCAGTACGAAATTTGGTAGGTCCCATTTGGATTTACAAGTTAACTTCTTCGATAGTGTCCCTTTGACCTCCATCAAAAGCTTTCACATTGGCCTTGCTCTGGTGAATCTTTCCTAGTTCATACTCCAACTGGGTCAGCGTTGACAACGAACAGATATTCAGCCCAGATCCATCGTCGATCAATACTATGTTCACTATCTTCTGTTGACTTTTGATAGTGCTATGCAAGGCTTTGTTGTGCATCATGCCTTCAAAAGGTAACTCATCATCACTAAAGAAAATGCGATGATCCCCCAGGACTTGGCTTACCATGGAGGTCAGATTCTCTACACTAGTACCTGTCGGTACATAAGCTTTATTCAGAAATTCGAGTTATGCTTGTCTGTTGTACTGGGAACTCATAAGTAGTGCCCAAATGGAAATCTGGGTGGGGGTTTTCTCCAAATGCTTCACAACGAAATACTCCTTTGACTGGATTCTTCTCAAAAATTCTTCCGCTTCTCCTTTGGTGATTGGCCACTTTTGCAGGTCCTTTTTGTAAGTATCATTCGCCAAATCATGGGGGATATAGCATCTTCCCGATCTTGTCATACCATGGGCTACCGCGACCTCAACCATGAACTCCCTTTCTGCTGGTACCAAAGCGAAAGCTTGCTGTGGTGCTGCTAATACAATGAACGGCGGCTTCTCTATGATGCTCAAGGTATCCACTGACCTCTCCAACTCTTCTGGCTTTCTAGGACTAGCTGACACTATGGATTTTCTCACGACCCAGTATTCTTCTATCTCGATCATATTTACAGCGGATCTTTCGTTATTCGAAAGTGGGTTCCTGTTAACATTTGGCGGTGCCGTTTGCAAAGTGATCACCTTTTGATCAATCAAGTCCTGAATGTTATGCCGCAGGTTAATGCAGTCTTCGTACTGTGTCCTGATCAGCTTTTTAGAAAGGAGAATTGGGGTTGCTAGGTTTGTGTGGAGTGGGTTGAATAAGTCCGGCGGCCTTCAATCTCTCGTACAACTGTGTTCTGGTTTAGTCTAGTTGGGTGAAAGTTTGAGGAATCTTCTTTTTTTGGTTCCGACGGGGAAGATTGGCATTAGTAGGAGGAGGAACCTGGCAGTTGTTCTGGTTCTTCAGAACCTTCTGATACACTTGAAAGCCTTGGGGAGGGGCTTGGTAAATAGGTTGCTTATTTGTTCATGGAGCTTGGTAAATAGGCTGAGTATTTGGTTATGGAGCTTGGCAGATAGGCTGAGTATAGAAGATTGGTTGAGAGTTTTGTGGAGTTGGGGTAGGGGTTATTGGAATAAGTGGCTTCTTATAACCAGCTCCGAAGGGTTTATGTGGTTTTGGACTAGGATTGAAAACACTGAAGTTACATCCTCTCTCTTTTTCTTAGGGGGGCATGTTGGTCCTGAAGAAACTAGGATCTTGGCAATCTTGCCACTGCGGAGCCCTTCTTCTACAATCTCTCAGATTTTGACTAAGTCAACGAACTTGGCCTTTACTGCCAATATCATCTTATCATAAACTTCCAACTCCCGAGCGCGCATAAACATCGCACTTATTTCTTCCTCGGACATAGGAGGTCAAACACTTGCAGCCTCTTTTCTCCACCGATAAGCATAATCTCTGAAATCTTCATTGGATTTTGCCTGATGCGTCCCAGGGAATAGCGATCCAGGATGACTTCTACGTTGTATGTAAATATCTGGGCAAAGTCTTAGGCGAGATCGCTCCACTTGGACCACTTTTTCAATTCTTGGGAGGCAAACCATTCCAATACCTCTCCATTCAGACTTCGACTAAAGAGTCTCATTAATAGAGCGTCGTTCCTTTGGGCGCCAACCATCTGATCATAGTAACTCCTTAGGTGGTCTTCGGGACTCCCAACACCATTGAAGATTTCAAACTTTGCAATTTTGAATCCTTCTGGTAGGTTCATCTCAGGGTGAATGCAGAGATCGTCATAATCGTAGCCCTTCTCATAAGGCGAATTTCGCAACTCTTGAATCTGGGCCATTTTCTCCCTTATTTGTTCCATATCGAGGTTATGTTTCAATTCTGTGGCCTTCAACTCTCTTTATTTCTCTTCATAATAATCTAACTCAGGGTTCTCCTGGAGGATGGGGTATGGTTCAGTTATGGTATGAAAAGTGGGGGTAGTTTTTGCACGGGTGGGGGCTGGATATGTGGAGCAGTATTTGGGTACGTGGGGGTAAAGCTATGTGGGTTAATGGCTTGGTGAAATTATAATGGTTGTTTTGAGAGTCGCCATTTCTGTTTTGATCCTTTTTTGGTAAGGACAGAAAAACATGGCTTTGTTTATTGAAAATTATTTCGAAAATCTAATTAATGTTTCCAAAACGTATTCAATTTAAAACAAGAGTCGCCACTTAGTTTTTTATAAAGTAAAACCCAAGAAAAAACTTATAAGAACTTTTAAAACCCCAAACCAAATAAAGGTTTCAAAATTTAAGAGATTAAGGGTAAGAGTTCAGGTTAATACTCTTGGAAGGGTGTTAAGGAACCAATAGTACCCGCTAACTTCCGGTTGCGCGGGCTTGTTGGAAAAACTAAATCGTTGACTAACTTTTGAAAACGGGTTTGATTTGTTATGAAAACATCTTGTTTTTAGAAAGAATTGATTTTTTAAAAGACGATATATAAAAGATTATTTTTATACACATGGGTGAAAAGAGTTGACATTTAAAAAGGGTTTTTATGAACAATTCAAGTAAAACAGTAATTAACATATATAAAAAAAATGTTTGAACAAAATTTTGATTTAGTTTAGGGATAATTTAACTAAGTTTTGCAAAGGTAGTCCAAGTTATACAATTAAAACTAATTAGCAATTCAAAAGCATAAAACATAGGAAATTAAGCTAATCCTGTCCTAATTTTAGTGTGTGGGCCCTCTTTAGGCCCACCGCCGTTTTCACTTTGGACTGAGTCCACTTTTTCATCTTTTAGCCCTTTGAGCTACTACTGCTGCTGAATCTCATGGTCTTGGCCCATTTTTTTTCTATTTAGTCCACTTGGACTTTTCCGCTGGTATCACTTGGGCTTGGCCCATTTTCCTTCGGCTGCTGCTTCTTCTGTCTTCAATAACTCAGCCCTTTTGGGGATTATTCATGCTGTACCAACGGACAGTGTTGGGCTAAGCCTAACTAGAAGATTCAAGGGAATTTTGGGAGTCTAATTGGATTCCACCAGATTTTATGCATAGAAAGAGTAAAAATAGATAAAGATTAGTACATATTTTAACTAAACTAAGCAAGAGTAATTTAAACAATGTATAAATTTCATACTTTAAAATATATTTATTGACAACCAATTTACTAATACATAGGAATTCATACAAAGTTTAAAAAATGTGAAACAAGATACCAAGTCACAAATTCATCACCTAGGGATTATATTATCACAATTACAAGACTTCAAATCTTTCAAATATTCATAAAGGTTGATCATTATTCCACAAATCAAAAGGGCAAGAGATTGATTCAGATATACACATATACACATGTTTGAAAATAAAAGGAGCATGGAATGGAGAAACAAATCAGTCTAAAATATACTTAGCAAACTTAATCATACCTAGTCACTCTTAACACTCAAACTTTTAAACATTGAAACATAGGGAGCATGCATATTTTGAGTTACACAAGGAACCTTTGAACAACTCTAACACAGATCATTTAAGCAAGAAAGACTAGTTAAAGAGCCTAATCTAGACATCACACATTAACCACTCATAAGTCAAGCAGGCTGGATAAGTTTTTTCCTTTTAAAACATCAATCACTAGTTGAAAATCACATGAGAATACAGGAGAGGGATATATAAGTAGGCTGTTATCATGGTAAAGACCAAAGTCATTTCACAGTTCATACATGTAATATACAAAGCAGATAATGAAGTTAGCATCTTTAGGGAAGATGAAATAGAGGAACCTATAGGGGTGATGAGCATGTCATGAGTGGATTTGCCTCACCTCTAGCTCCTAATTATAATAGAACTTTCACACACAACAGCACAGAGTTCATATTTTTAAACTTAAACTTAAACTTAATAATAACCATTCTAACAGCAAGTCTAAAGCTTATAGACTTTTCACATGACAAACAAAGAATCAATAGCTGTCATGAAGCTTTAAAAAGGTCACAGTGTTCAGAGATTGTTATTCATACTAACTTAAACATGGGAGAATGACAACAAAATTTAACCAATTCATACATACAAGTTAACATCATCCTATAACCATTTTGACATTAACAAGGTAGTAAAGGGGGAAAAGGAAGAGGAAAACAGGATCTTTACCAAATTGGGGAAAACAAGGGAAACAGAAAGGGGTTGAACATTAATAAACAAGTATAACATTCATATACATGTCATATAAATCAAACAAGAATCAATAGAACTTATCATCACTCAAAATTAACCTAAAACATCACCCTAAATGTAAGAGAATAACACTAACAGTTCAGGTACTCAGGTTGATATCATACATAGCAAGAAACAATAAACAAGAGAAGAAAACAGGTAAAGGGTAAGATCAAAGGTATTAAGAACAACAGGAGGTGTCAAGCATTTCATGAAACCAATTCTAAATCTTAATAACAGATTCATGCTCATGCTTATAACATTTGCATATCACATGGGTCGAACATAGACTAGTGTAACTATGGGGTTTCTACAGGGAAAGGGAAATAGTGTTACAAGATGATAACAAACATCCATTTAGACATGAATAAACAACACTAATACTTAATCAATACATACATGAAATAGCAATATTTAGACAGGCTCAATAAACAAGATAGGAGCATGATTATAACAAAGGAGGTTGGGGAACAAACAATAGAAAAATCAATCATTTCAAGAACAAAACAGGACAGCATTCACATCATATTATTTACATCAGATAGCAATAGATATAGCTATGATTTCACTCTCATATCCACGATTTTCACAAATTATACACGACCAGTGAGACCTCATGCCTCCAACACGAAATTATCACTCAAAATCACAAAAATAAAATAGTCAAAAATTGAAACATATGTCTTTAAAACTAACAAACAAGTCCAGAACCCAGATTTTTACCATGATTTAGACATTTCGTAATGTAAAAAATGAAAAGAAGAGGGAAAGGGGGTTTATCTTTTTAAGGGCAGCAACTTGGACCTTGAACTTCACCGGAAAACCTTACCACCACCAGATTAATATCAACCCCGTTTAGAATTTGATTTTTTTTAGTGCTTTCTTCCCCAATAGCTGACTGGTTTCGTGAGGTTAGAGAAACAATTCTCCAGAATCCCCAATCTTTCCCCAAAATCATCTTGTTGACATGCAGCTAGGAGGGGTTATAAGAGAAGTCGGGGTGAAAAAAGGGGGGAAAATGAAGGGCTTTTTAGGAATTTTGGTTGAAGGAATTTCAAATTCGTTTTGCGGGATAACCTTCCAGCATCAACCTTGTACGGAGTTGTACAGATTTTTGGTGATTAACGGAGGAGGGTGACACCTGGTGGGTTCTCTAATCTTCTAGACCCTGCCAGCACACCTTTGACAAAAAAAATGGACGGAAAATGGAAATGTTAAAGGGGTTTAGGGATGGTGAGGATGTGAGTGATGTTGACGCTGTTAACGGGGTTAGGGTTATCATTTTTGAGAAGGGAGAAAGGGGAAGGATGGGGGGGCGTACTGGATTGCTGAGGTGTTGTATGAAGCGCGTTGTTTTGTACAACAAGGGAGAGTAGACGCGTGAGAGAAAATTAAGGAGAGAAGAAGGAGGCTAGGGTTTGAGAGAGGAGTTGGACGAAGAAGAAGGTGAGAGTAGGGAGTGTTTGGTGTTGTTGAGAGAAAGATGAGAATACGGGTGTGATAAGGCGGATAGAAGGGTTTGGGCCGGGTCAGAGCGGGTCTTAGGCGGGTTAAGGAAATTTTGGTATTGGGCTGGGGCGAATTTGGGTGTTAGGCCAATGGGTTGCGGTCAAAATTGGCCCAATAGGAGGCTGAAACAAAGGGCTGGTGAGTTTTTTTTATGATTTGGCCATATTTTGCGAAATATGGCCATTTTAATTTAATGTTATAGCCAAATTGGTAAAGAATGAGTAGAATTAGGTAGGATTTTGGTTAAAATTGAAATAACAGGTTTAGGGATGTATTAATTTAAATTAATTTAGATCTTTAATAAACTGAAACAATTTAAAATAATTATCATATTTGACATATAATCAATTATAAAATCAAATTTTCAATTAACTTTTACTTTAATTAATTTTTTGGGGGGAAATTACAGGTTTAGCCTTTCAAAGAGATTTTCTTATGAAATCAATTTTAAAATAATTCTTTTAAGTAATTTATATAAATTTCCCATATTAGATATGAAAAATATATAATCATTACTCAGAACCATTGGTAGAGCTGATTTGAAAAATATTTTACCCTTTTTTTGTCAAAACAATTATTTTAAAAATTTTCTAAAATTTTAAAAGCTCCAAATTAATTCATAATGTGGCAGGTAAAAATTGGGTGTCAACACCAACCATACAAAAAAGGGCTCTGGAGAGAGACCTAGAAAGACAAAATATATACAGAAACTAACCCTAGACCTGGTGTCACCGGTATAAAGGAACCTAAGGTACAAAAATAAGCAATACAATATACATTGTCTATCCAAAGTACAAATTATTGACAGAATAATAAAAGAAAAGCAGTAAAAGTCTTCAAACACTTGGGAGATCACAAAGGTTCGAACAACAGTTGGCCATGAACAAATGGATGGTCAGAAAAAAATGCATAATATAGTATGAGTACCAAAATAGGGGGTATTCAATAGTCATCATAGGCCGATCAAGCTCAGAAAGATAATATATATTATAAGATACATGAATGTTATCTATCTACAAGGATCCACCTAAATCTACTTATCACTTAAAAGAGCCATAATTTAACAGATGGTGAAGATAATAATAATAAGGGAATCAAGAAATTCAAGATGAATCCATCAACAGACAATGCGGTGTAGCATGAGTGGATGCGGTGCAGTATGCAACTGATGCAACACGAGTCCATAATCCCAGCATCGGATGATAGTAAGTAAATATGAATCCAGAATCCTAGCATCGGACATGCAATAAGTAAATGTGAGTCCTAAATCCTAGCATTGCACATGCAGAAAGTAAAGAAATGCCCTCCACGGAACTAAAATCAGTAAAACGGGAGGCATTTTAGATTTTAAATTTTAAAATCATCAGTAAAGTAGTACAAATACTTTTTGAAGTTTGAGATGTATAGTAACAATGAAAACTCGCTTATTAACTCAAAAAACAACCATTTTTTCCTTATAAAACCCAGTTATGTGCTAAGTTCACGTTTGCAGAAATGAATATATGTAGTTCAACACCCAAGTAAATGCAAAAGTAAACACCAAAGATAGGGAAAGGGTGCCCTCTAAACAAGGTACTTACCTGGAACTCTGTTCAGTCAAAGCTATGGCCTCGGGCCCATAGTTAAATAATAACGATAAATAAAGATGGAAAAACTGAACTATAATATGAAAATGAACCAAAACACCTACTCTACCTCTAAAACCTACTTAAATTAATCTAGGGATTATAGGCTGACCATGAATTGACCCTTCCGATCATTCCTGCATTTATGCTTTTCTTGGTCTTTCAGAGCATGCCTGTAGCGACCCCAAGTCATTTATGGCTTGCAAAGTCTGGTGATTCGGTGCCCTGGACATTCGTTTGGTTGTTATGGTTGATTCTCTATTTTAGAGCCTTAACTTAGGATATCATTGACTTCGGTTAACATTCTTGGTAAACATGCTCGAAATCAAATTCTGACAGTTCTATTAGTTCTAGAGAGTGGATTTTAATCTAGATGGACCCTTGGTTGGGGTTTGGGATCTTTCAGTTTGGTTTTGTGTGGGTTTTTGTGTTTTCTAGCAAGTTAAACTTGAAAGTTTGACTTTGGTCAACATTTGGAGAAGACAACCTTGGATGGAAATTCAGATAGCATTAGCTACGAAATGTCGACTTTGGGCTAGGGGGATCTTTGGTTTGGGTCCCGAGGCTTCCAGACTCATTTTAGGCGTTGGTATTACATTTTGAAAAGATTGGCCTAAAGATGGATTGGGGCGTGGGACCCACTTTTTGTTAAATGGACCTCCGTTGGGATTTATTTTTGATTTGGTTAAGTCCAGAATGACTTTTTTAGTCGTATAGCTCAGCTCGTTTGTTTTCACAGGAACCCGGATATGTTCCCGAGGGTTCGTCAAAGTAAAATTTCTTGATGGCATTGTTGTTGGCAGCTGGTTTCTATCATGGAACCAGCAGGCCATTCCTATGTGGTGGCTTGTCTGCGTATGCACAGTAGAAGGCCATCGGCCCCCTCTCCTTGGCCTTCGCCAAGGCAACGCCTGGACGCATGTGCAGTGGCCTAGCTGTGTGTGTGCTGGGCAGCGCCTGGCCTCGCCAACGACTGGCCTACATGTACGTTGATGCCCGCCCAGGTGCGCATGGCCTGCGTAGGCAGTCCCCTATCCCGCATGCACATGCATCATTTCCACCATTGCTACCAGCACCCAAAGCTCGAATTTCTCTACATCTGGTCATCAACTCTTGGAAGAGAATTATCTTTGCTTTGTGATTTTTTTTCGGCTTTAATTCGGTAAGTTTTATTGCTAAATTCTGATTTAATCCCTTTAAATTCTCTCATTAATTTCTCTTGTTGGGTGGGCTATTTTAGCCCCATATACTAGTCAATTTCCCTTACTCATGCACTCATGGGAGTATGGTGATCATCGTGTTCTCTTTCAATTTTGGCTTCATGTTGTGGGGCTCACAGGCCCACCAGTGACCTGAATTTTGATTCGGATATAATTATAGCAATATAGGTATCGTTAGTCTCATTATATTGCGTAGTCTATGTTTATGATAGTTAGATTTCCATTTAGAGCTTTTCGGAGCGGTTCGGGCTTGGAAATTGTCATTCTAGCAGCATGTGGTCAGACAACAGGTAGGTTACGGTTTAACTCTTTTAGACTTTGCATATATAGGAGATGATTGTACTAATTAGAATCCTTGGGTTGGATTTGTTAGCTTGGTACCCCAGACCTTGTCCTCTCCTTCTTGTCTGACTGATTTTCTTTATCCGATGATTATAATATTCATGGTAATTGATAGTATCACCCTTGTGGTCTTGTGTGGCCTTATATTTGACACTGGACCACAGATGGTGGGTTATTTGGGAATTTTCGTGAGTCTTAGACATTGATATTGCAATCATAGGTTTGTTATTTGTGTTGTATAGCGATTAGAGCCTGTACAGGGTTGATAGGTTTACTGTGAGTCATTGGGCTACTATTTGTGATGGAGTATGCCATTATCATGCATATAAAGAGAGTTTTCAAATGTTTTACTACAGTTTTGGCTTCGGTCCTACTATTGATGGTTTTCTTAACCATGCATGGCCCCGAGGGCTCATTTTCGGTAAAAATAGTTATAAAAGGTTGGGCACTAATTTTAATGGATCTTCTTGGCGTAAGAAAGTTAAAAGGATGATTTTATCACTATTTTCATAGTTATACTAGACTCGGCTGGGCCGTAGTGCTAGATTTGATTTCCTATTAATCTAGATGCTACTAGACTCGGTTAAATTGAGCAACAACCTATTTTTACTACTATTTTATACCAAGTTATGTCCGGGCACCCTCAGTGGGGTTTTTGAGACTTCATTCACTTATTTAACCTTGGGTATAACCCCGAGCATGCATTTTCAAGATCTGGTGACTTATTTGGATCCAGCTACACTCCACACAATTGTATTGAGGTTATAAGATTTAGTATGTAGTCAGAGTAGACCTCCATGTACCCTGTCGATCCGGGCCAAGGGCTACATGTTGTGAGTTCCGGAGGAACTGTGTACGGTTGAGTAGAGGTAGTCAGGGGAATCCCTTCCATGGATCCTGCCTCTATTGGGCCTTTTAAGTACCAGAAGGGGTAACATATGTCACTACTATCACTGGGTGTCAGCATATTATATCATATCATCTATTTGTGTGATATTCCATCCTTGTTTGTTGCTTGCTGAGTGTATGCTCCGGTAGTATAGGATGTCGAAGGGTTTGTCTTCACTTGTTTGTATTCCACAGGTGTATGGGTGCCCATTGGGACTGTAGGTAGACTTATTATTACTGTATCGAGATTTGGATCCTTATTGTGATTATATATATAGTTCTATATTTTTGTGTTTATTGTTGTTACTGTGTATTTGTGGGACCGAGGCCATAGCTTGGATTTTGATGGAGTTCCATGTTAGTTGTCTTGTTTAGAAGGTGCTTTTGCCCTGTTTGTTTTATATATATACATGTATTCTCTTTTCATAGCACGCATATGCTCATACATGCATTCTCATGGCTAGTGGTACGGGTTGGAAAAACATGAGATTTTTAGTTTAAGGATGGGATCTTTCTACTTTTAATGTGGTTTTTTAGATATCTGAAAAATACTTCATGTTTTATATCTATTTTTGGAAAGGAAAGGATTGTACCACTTTATACTCGGTTCAAGGGATATTTCAGAACCTTTATCCATACACATTCTATTGATGAGCCTAAGGGCAGATTGAGGATCACATATTCGAGTTTTACTTTTATTGCATACATTAAAGAGCTCTAAGGCATCCTGCGAGACAATTTGAGAGCCTACGGGGAAGCCCAAAAATGTATTTTGGGGTTTTTACTTTCCTGCATTGGCCACATTCTGCACCATATCTTCCCATGATGCATTTCATTTTCGTATATGCATTTTTCAGTGGTTTGTTGCTTTTATTATTATTATCTTCACCTTTTAGCTTGGGTTATACTACTTGCTTATATGTACCTGCGATGACTAGATTTGGGTGGATCCTAATAGCTAGTTATTTTCCTGTCTCTTATATTATATATTTTTCTTCTAAGCTCGGTCGTCTTATGATGCCAAATGAGTACCCCATGTTTTGGTACTCATACCATATTTTTGCATCATTTTTCTGATGCAGCACCTACTACGAGACACCCTTGTTGACCATCCACTCATTTGAGACCAGCTGGTGTTCGGACCATGGTGAGATCCCGATGTCAAGAGATTTACTGCTTTCCATCTACTCATACTATTTGTATTTTGTATTTTGGTAGGCAGTAGTACTTTGTATAGCGCTATCTCTATACTTAGACGCTCTTGTACCAGTGACACTAGGTCCAGGGTTTGGGTTCCTTGTATATATTTTTGTCTTCTTTGGTCTATTTAGGACCCGTTGTATATTTTATACCATTTTGTATATATCTATGTTGGTGGACCTTATCTTGTTATTATTCTGCTTTCATTTTATCCATTTTAGTATTTAATTGTAGTATCGTTCTCTTGGGTTTGGCTTGCCTAATGAAGGGTTTTAGTAGGCGCCATCGTGACCCTATTTTGGGTCCTGACAGAGGGGTATTAGAACTTTAGGTTCACCAGTCTTACCAGTACAAGAGCAAGTTTCTAGAAGAGTCTTGCAAATCAGTACGATGACGTCCATATCCTATTTGCAGGAGGCTATTGAGCATTCTTAGGGAAACTCCATCTTGTTCTTTCCTTATCTTGTGTCCTTAATTCAATCAACTTCTAAATGTCATTGTTTCACTCTTTCTCTGATGGTTCAGACAATATCGGCTACAGGTGAAGACGATACCCATGCGCCTACAGTAAGATCCCCTACTAGGGGATGGGGCATAGGTCAACCCAGAGGTAGAGGTAGGTCACGGGTTGCGGTGCTAGCTCGAGCCTAGGCTAGGGTACAATCACCAGAGCCAGAGGTAGGGAAAAGGATGTTCAGTATGAGATGGAGGGCATGGGGCCAGGCCAATATTCGACAAGTTTTGTGGCTACATCGGTTGTTCAAGGAACTTTGGTTCATCTTCGTGGGTTTCTAGAGGGCATGTCACAACCTTTGGCTTTGACAGGTACCCTGATTGGCTCACAGGTTAGGGACAAGGCTCATTCTTCAGCCCGGGCAGCGGCACAAGGTTCAGGAGCACAGCCTGCTACTGCAGCTTCCTGATTAGAGGTGTTTCCTATTCCATTAGTTTCTCAGCCTATTCTAGCTAGGTCAGTTATGACTTCTGAGGAGTAGAAGATGCTGGAAAGGTTCACTCGACTAGGTACTTCGAGGTTTTTTTGGTGCTCTAAGGGAGGATGGTCACTAGTTTCTAGTTAGTTTCTATGAGAGCTTGGATAACCTTAAATTGGTTGAGTCACATGGGGCAAATTACACCGCATTTCATTTGGATGGTCCATCAAAGCGGTGGTGGATATCTTATGTTTCTTGCAGACCAGCCAGGTCACTTCCTATGACTTAGGCTCAGTTCTTCGAGGCTTTCTTGGAGAAGTATGTATAGTGTAGTATGAGAGAGCAGCTGAGAGATGAGTTTTCTGGGACAGATCAGGGATCTATGTTAGTTTTTGAGTATGAGGTTTGCTTCCACGATATGTCTAGGTATGCCACTATGATTCTGCCCACAGAGCATGAGTGGGTTTGCCGGTTTGTTAAGGGGTTGATTGACCATTATGTTTAACTTCAAAGAACTTTGTGTCTTCAAGGGAAAGTTTTCTTATAGTTGTTGATCATGCTCAAACTATTGATGATATTTATTGCAAGGCCTACAGAGGCAGCGAAAAGATGCCCTGCCACAAGGTTGATTTAGCGGTTTGCAGCATAGAGGAAGAGGGTTCTCCAGTAGGGGTCATCCGTAGAATTTCCAGCCTTTTCAGGCAGCTTTTAAGATTATAGAGGGTATGAGTGGTCAGGGTAACCATAGCTTTGCTCAGACATCATGAGGTTCTCACTTCAGGTTTTCAAGCTGTGGTGGTCAGTATGGTTCAGCCGAGTCATATCAACATGGTACAACAAGTCAAGGTTGCAATGAGTGTGGTGTGCTAGGTTTCTATGCTAGGGATTATCCCTCAGTTCTTTATTTTAGTCTTCAAGGATAGCAGAGTCAGTCGAGTCAGTAGGTTCAGGCCCCCAGGGCTCTAATGCCACTGGCCAAAGGTAGTTCGCAGGGTAATAGAGGTGGTCCTCAAGGTTCTTAAGGTGGTTGTGGCAGTCAAAGCCACATGTATTCATTCTGGGCTGGTGATAGGCCCAAATTACACCTTTTTTTAGAAGCATAAGCAGTCGCTGATCAAATATAGAACCCAACAAAGGTTGGGGTCGATCCCACAGGGAATATGGTAGGACTATCGTCAATTAATGTTTACTCGCATTTTAGTCATTTATTTCCCCCGAGAGGGGGTGTTTTAAAGTAACAAGTAATATTAGTAACTAGAATGTAAACATGTAACAAACGTCAATTTCAACAGTTATTATCAATAATGGAAGCGACTAGGGTAGTGTTCCCCATGAGATTATAACTTAGTAAGGCTTTTGTACTTGGTGAACTAGTTTGATACTTAGCATGTAGAATTGGTAAGTTGGGTTGATCTAACTCCTTTGTCTGACAGCTAGACAAATTTCAACACACACCTTGGTCCGGCCGCGGGTGTATGCTCTACTAAGCCTTACCCTGGATCCCAGATTAGCTATTCCCGGATAAGGTCAAGTTATTAGATGAGGGTTGGTAGCCTCAAATCTCCATCATTGAACAACCCTTTTCCCATTCATTACCTCCTTGGTCCGGCAAGTAAGGATAAGGTGAGTTCTAATGTTGTACATCGCTAGAAAGTAATCATTACGAAGGAAAGAACAATACATGCATAAATATCGCCCTAAAATTACTAAGTACTTTGCCTACTTCGTTAATCCTTCATGGTTCCCACAACCCTAGTTGTGGATTTAGCTACTCACGTTCATAAGTACACAATTAACATTTGTTTGAGCAATCATCAATAGATACTTACAAGTGGGAATAAAGAAATCTGGAATCTTTAAGAACAATAACAAGAACACTTCAATTAATCAAGAACTTGTGTTTAAACTCAACACCAAAATAACAATGTAGTAACTATCCAAGAATATTGTGTAACAATCAAAAATAAAACCTAAGGGGAACTATCTATAGACAAAGAGACCAAATCCTAATAAATCTAGGAGAAGCTGGATGCAGCAGATCTGACGGGATGACTCACGGGCCGTCGCTAGTGCGATGGGCGTCGTGGGTGCCCATCGACCATCTTCAAATCTCCAAGTCAAGTCTCCTACCTAGATTTCACGGGATGAGGCAATGGGACATCACAACTATGACGCCCGTCGTGGTCCTCACGTTGCTTGCCTTGGGCTCTTCTCTATCTCTCCTACCTTGTTTCCACGGGCGACATCGATGGGTCGTTGAGGTTGTGAAGGGTGTTATGGCACCCGTCACCCTTTCTTGGATTCTTGCATGTTTCCCTGGAGCACTTTGACAGGTGCTGCGAGATTCCATTGTGTCTTCCATGGGCATCG